>SJYX01018150.1:83708-109984 GCA_006410675.1 Oreotragus oreotragus | reverse complement strand
TAAATATTCAACAAGGACCTACAGTATTCAAAAATGGAGATGGGATAAAAGAATGATATAGCTGAGATGCGCCTGGCTGTGTGCTGATAATTCTTGAATCTAATGGATGGATTCATGAAGATTTATTACAGTACTCCTTCTACTTTGTGCATGTTTGAAATTTTCCATAGTAATAAAGTTTTTAAAAATTGTATTACTACATGTACAGGCATTGTATCAATACTGAGGAAATCAAGGCCCTTATTTTGTATTCTCCATTTTTTCAAAATTTAACATTCAGATATAACAGTGTTTCTCTTTAAAAAGATAATATGTGGTATCCCTATACACTAAAATAATTTCTTAGGTTACCAGAATATTCATCCATTAAAAATTATAATTAAGTTCTAACTATATCTATAAAATCATTAGCCTCCTAAAGAGAAAAATCAAGTATTAATAGAAGCTTAATCTCACTCGATAATTCTATATAAGATAAAACAGGTGCTATTTGATACAGTATTTTATGCCATAACTATGTAAAATCTTGTATACTTAAATATTTTAATAAAATAAGTAAAACAATATTTAGTGACTATATATTTATCACAAACCGTATGCTACACAATGTCAATGGAATATTTAGGATGGTACCCCACTCCAGTACTCTTGCCTGGAAAATCCCATGGATGGAGGACCCTGGTGGGCTGCAGCCCATGGGGTCATGAAGAGTAGGATGCAACTCAGCAGCTTCCCTTTCACTTTTCACTTTCATGCACTGGAGAAGGCGATGGCACCCCACTCCAGTACTCTTGCCTGGAAAATCCCATGGATGGAGGAGCCTGATGGGCCGCAGTCCATGGGGTCACGAAGAATCGGATGCGACTGAGCGACTTCCCTTTCACTTTTCACTTTCATGCATTGGAGGAGGAAATGGCAACTCACTCCAGTGTTCTTGCCTGGAGAATCCCAGGGACAGGGGAGCCTGATGGGCTGCCGTCTATGGGGTCACACAGAGTCGGACACGACTGAAGCGACTTAGCAGCAGCAGGATTACTTGTTTTATTTCCTCTCAATTGATGGATACTCAGCAACTTTCTTTTTATTTTAGCACTTATAAAATTTATTTTAACTAGTAAAACAAAACCTATCTGTCTTATTAAGGATACTGTTAAGATTAGTATAAAGACTTTTCGGTGGAGGATGTTGAAGTGATTCTGATGCCAAATCATCATTTTTAAGGATGCTAAATGCCAGGACTAAACCTGAAGGAATCCCTTGACACATTCTGAAAACATGAACCCTGGCTTTTTAATGGCTTTTCATCTAATATTGAAAATCTGGTATAAATAAGGAAGCACATTCTGTCATTTTTAGAATTAAAAAAAATACCACAAAAGAAAAAAAACTATGAATGAGAGTTAAGACTGTCAGTAGGCAAAATTTCCTGAGTGAGCACCATATGCTGTAAAAAACACTAAGGATCCTATATTCCAATCACTAATAAGAAATAATCAACAAATAGTTGCTTTCTTAAAATTCTGTTAAAGACACAGTTCAAAGAGTGGTACAATAAGATAGTGTAAACGAGATGGGTGTGGTGTCTCAACACCTAAGTGAAATTGCCTATTTGTTAATTTGTTGTCTCTTTCAAGAGAGAGAATAGTTTCATTTATAACAAATATAAGACAAAATAACTTCAAAAATTTTAAAATCACCATCTGAAACCACCAACTTGCTAAAACCAAACTTGGGAGCACTCAATTTTCAATTTATTTGCTTAATAATCTAGTTATATTTCTTGTATATTTTGAAGAGGCCAAAAATTATAAACTATATGATTTTTACAGAATGCATATACACACACATAATGCACACTGTAGTGGATGCACAGGAAAATAGCCACTATCCTGACCACTACGAGTCTGGTTTTTATTTGTACAGCACTAATATTACTAATTCAATGAAAATCTTATTATATATAAAGCTTTCTTCAAAATATCTGCATAAATATTGATTTGGCTTATTAATATTTTATATATTAAATTATTTTTAAATTTCTAATTAATATATGCATCCTAGAAAGTCTGATGCATTTTTCAGAAAGAAAACCAGCTTTCTACATTCTTCTGCATAAATTCTACTCTGTAATTTATGGTATACTTGTTATTGCCTACATTCTCAAAATAATTGGATTTTACATGTTTAGAAATTCAACATTTAGGGCAAAGGAACACTTGCCCAGTAGCTTGTCTTATTTATGGTTAGCTTTAAGTAAAACAAACAATATACACTTAGGTTTATACACTAGATCTCTTAGCCTACCAGAAAGATTTGCTGTCAATTTCTTTTCATAATATCTTGCATAAACTACCTATAAGGTATTTAAACTATTATAATATGAATGTCAGTCAGTGATCAGCAAACTATTAGTGAGTCAGATCTGGCTTTGTAGCCTAATTTTCTTCAATCTATAAGCAGAGAATTATTTTTATATTTTTAAGGGGTTTTAATACAATGGAAAAGAACATGAGGCAAAGCTTGTATGTGACCTATGAAATCTAAACTGACTTCCCTGGTGGTTCAGATGGCAAAGCATCTGTCTACAATGCAGGAGACCCGGGTTCGATCCCTGGGTTGGGAAGATCCCCTGGAGAAGGAAATGGCAATCCACTCCAGGACTATTGCCTGGAAAATCCCATGGACAGAAGAGCCTAGTAGGCTACAGTCCATGGGGTCGCAAAGAGTCGGACACGACTGAGCGACTTCACTTCACTTCCTTTATTGAGTACATTTGATGCCTACTAGTATAAATAATTTCCTATCATTCTTTAAAAGTAAAGACCTAATTTAGTCACTCTCAGAATTTATTTACTGTATAAAGCAAGGCAATTCCCTAGAGAAGGGAATAGCTACCCACTCCAGTTCTCTTGCCTGGAGAATCCCTTGGACAGCGGAGCCTGGTGGGCTATGGTCCATGGGGCCACACAGAACTGGACTCTGTTGAGCAACTGAGCATGCGCACACACACAAAGCAGCGCAAACTGCAGGCAATCGGCAGGCACAGACCCATCCACCAAGTCATATTTCTCACACTTATCACACATGAAGGACGCTCACTTGTCCCATGCATCACAGAGACCCAGCAGGTGCTATACAAGAGGTCTCACGCTGACTTAGTTGTCTCTAAAATGGTCTCTTGTCACTGAAACTATGACGGACATTTTACGGAGGAGGAACATGAACTTCCGGAAGGTTAAGTGATTTTTCTCTAGAAAAAATTCATTGTGTGTAAAATGTGCTAATTAACATTTTCACCTTAAGTAACAATATAGCCCCCTAATTTTGAACTTTTCGACTTTCCCCAAGGGATAAATTCAAGGTAGAGGTGAGAAGTAACTGCTGGAATTAAAATATGGAGCATCACCAATTTCTTCCAGTGTTGTATTCTAATTTTTTAATTAAAATAATGCCAATCTGAATTGTGTTTTATGTAGCAGAATGCAGACATTTAACCACTCAACTCAAAATTATAATTATAGACTTGCATTTGAGACAATTGCATCCGGAAAGCCTTTCATTGAGTAAATTGTTTAAAATTTAATGGTATGTGGCTCTTGAGTGATTTATTACATTTAAGTAGTCCAACCACAAGTGGCAATAAATAACTTCATGGGGTGGTGGCCTGCTGCCCACTACTTGTATGGGGGTGTGCCAAAACCAAATAAAAACAGTATTCAAGGTTTTATTTCCAGAACTTGAATATAAATAAATTTATTGAGCACTGACTAAATATTATAGTCTTGATTCCCCACATGAATTATATAGTGAATGTGAAGGAATGCTTATAAGGAGTGTATCACGTCTAAATACTCAGAACAACAATATTAAACATTTGTTATAGGACTGTAAGACTAAAAAATACATGCCTATATATTAAAATATATGAATAATCCCTGATATATCCATTTCTTCTGAGACTCAGAGAGTAGAGAAGAACTAGAGACTACATTTAAAATTTTCTTGTGTTTGAGACTTTCTAACAAAACACGCAAGTGTTTTTCATGTAGTTCTCTTTAATTAACACTGACATTTTACTATTGATTCTTCAAGTTTTTAAAAACGGTGTTATTGGTCTTGAATAGTAATGCACTGCTGCATGGTGCCCATTGTTCTATTTATTTCTTTTTCCAAACCATGGGCCTGCCACTGCTCTCATACATATTCAACATAAATCAACTGCCCCCTCATTTTAATGGTACAAAGATTCCTCCAAATTATATTACTTTAATATCCAAGTGTGTGATGAGAACACTCATCTCACTGAACAAACTATTGACCAGTTCAGGTACTACAGAATTTAAAGTGTTGAGTCACATAATGAGCTCCTTAATAGATGTACAATAGAAACATGATGATAGATTTGGGGGAATTATAATTTAATAAAACCAAACAAACAAATAAAGCTGAGTGCCAAAGAATTGATGCTTGAACTGTGGTGTTGGAGAAGACTCTTGAGAGTCCCTTGGACTGCAAGGAGATCCAACCAGTCCATTCTGAAGGAGATCAGTCCTGGATGTTCACTGGAAGGACTGATAAAGCTGACACTCCAGTACTTTGGCCACCTGATGCAAAGAGCTGACTCATTGGAAAAGACCCTGATGTTGGGAAAGATTGAGGGCAGGAGGAGAAGGGGACGACAGAGGATGAGATGGTTGGATGGC
Organism: Oreotragus oreotragus; assembly: GCA_006410675.1. Taxonomy (NCBI): domain Eukaryota; kingdom Metazoa; phylum Chordata; class Mammalia; order Artiodactyla; family Bovidae; genus Oreotragus; species Oreotragus oreotragus. The sequence goes on along the minus strand of SJYX01018150.1, from coordinate 105,281 downwards.
ATCACCGACTCAACGGACATGAGTTTAAGTGAACTCCTGGAGTTGGTGATGGACAGGGAGGCCTGGTGTGCTGTGGTTCATGGGGTCACAAAGAGTTGGACAGAACTGAGCAACTGAACTGAACTGAAACAAACAAAAACATAGAGAAACAGAAAAGGGTTCTTTAACCTCAGTCTGAATACTCCGCAGGATATGGTAAGAATACGAGGGAAAGTCAAGGGGAGGGGGCAACACAAATAAGTGTGATTAAGATCAACATTTCCCTCTTGGCTCAGACAGTAAAGCATCTATATACAATGCAGAAGACCCGGGTTCGGTCCCTGGGTCAGGAAGGTCCTCTGGAGAAGGAAATGGCAATCCACTCTAGTACTCTTGCCTGGAAAATCCCATGGATGGAGGAGCATGGTAGGCTACAGTCCATGGGGTCGCAAAGAGTCGGACACGACTGAGCGACTTCACTCTTCACTCAAGCTCAACATAGATAATGTATACATTTCTTAAAGACTAAAATGTTGTTTTGTCATTAATGAGGCAAATACATATGAAGCTAAATTCTGTATACTCTCGAGTTACTGAGAAGCAAACAGTAACCACTACACAATTAAGCTGTCTGGAATTTAAGAAGGGTGTCTGGGTCAGTTTACTGGAGCTTTGGCCAAGGTTCAGACTCAAAAATAGCTCTAGGGTCAATACTCACTCTCAGTTTATTGCACTTGGTTCATCTCAGTAACTGTCCTTGCTCTGAGTTAAATAAGCTTTGGGCCAGTTTTGCCCACACTTGTACTTTGCAGCCAATTTGTGTGTCTAGGACAGACACTGGCAGCTTTTTCAAAGGACTCTGCCAAGGGTTTAACATCCTTTCTTGTGGTTTTCATGAGTGAAGGGAAGAAAAGCTAAATATGCTCCTAGTCTTGAGAGTCAAGTCTTGACCACACACAGCATTGTCGTTCTGGTGACCTCTGTAACTTCACTTAGTCTCCCCACCTCATCCCTCCTACCAGATGCTGGGACTTTATTCATGGCATCTTAGAAGATGGCAAAGGAACAAAAAGATACAGCATGAGTCAGGAATGAATGTATAAAATGATAGGTCTATGTCTAGGAAAATTCCATACTATGTCATGTGGAATATTTTCACTGCCATCAAAAGGTGGAAGCTTGATGACAAAAAAATACAGTTCTGATTTTAAATGATCATAACAGTGGGTTTTTAAAAATCTTTTTTCAGGTGTCCTAGATCTCTAAGAATCTAATAAAATTTGTGGACCCTGTTGTAGGAACATGCATCAACAGACTCAGGATTTTCCAGGTCATTTGACAGAGTTCATGGATCGACTGAAGTAAGGTCAACTACCGCGATTTAAGAAACTCTGATCTAATTCAATCCTTTAATTGTATAAAGAGTACAATTAAGCTCCAAGGAGGTAATATTTTTTGCCCAACACAACATAGCAAGTTAGCAGCCAAGATATACAAGTTTTTGTACTCCAAATCTAATGCCCTGAAGAGACTCATAAATTAATTCTTTTGATAACAAAGACTTCAAAGCAAACCACAGGAAGCTACTGATAAAGAAGAGAAATACTTGGAGTGTTTTTAAGATATGAGGAAATCTTTCAAAGCACATACCCTGTTCTTTTTTTTTTGGTGGAGGATGTTGAAGTGATTCTGATGCCAAATCATCATTTTTAAGGATGCTAAATGCCAGGACTAAACCTGAAGGAATCCCTTGACACATTCTGAAAACATGAACCCTGGCTTTTTAATGGCTTTTCATCTAATATTGAAAATCTGGTATAAATAAGGAAGCACATTCTGTCATTTTTAGAATTAAAAAAAATACCACAAAAGAAAAAAAACTATGAATGAGAGTTAAGACTGTCAGTAGGCAAAATTTCCTGAGTGAGCACCATATGCTGTAAAAAACACTAAGGATCCTATATTCCAATCACTAATAAGAAATAATCAACAAATAGTTGCTTTCTTAAAATTCTGTTAAAGACACAGTTCAAAGAGTGGTACAATAAGATAGTGTAAACGAGATGGGTGTGGTGTCTCAACACCTAAGTGAAATTGCCTATTTGTTAATTTGTTGTCTCTTTCAAGAGAGAGAATAGTTTCATTTATAACAAATATAAGACAAAATAACTTCAAAAATTTTAAAATCACCATCTGAAACCACCAACTTGCTAAAACCAAACTTGGGAGCACTCAATTTTCAATTTATTTGCTTAATAATCTAGTTATATTTCTTGTATATTTTGAAGAGGCCAAAAATTATAAACTATATGATTTTTACAGAATGCATATACACACACATAATGCACACTGTAGTGGATGCACAGGAAAATAGCCACTATCCTGACCACTACGAGTCTGGTTTTTATTTGTACAGCACTAATATTACTAATTCAATGAAAATCTTATTATATATAAAGCTTTCTTCAAAATATCTGCATAAATATTGATTTGGCTTATTAATATTTTATATATTAAATTATTTTTAAATTTCTAATTAATATATGCATCCTAGAAAGTCTGATGCATTTTTCAGAAAGAAAACCAGCTTTCTACATTCTTCTGCATAAATTCTACTCTGTAATTTATGGTATACTTGTTATTGCCTACATTCTCAAAATAATTGGATTTTACATGTTTAGAAATTCAACATTTAGGGCAAAGGAACACTTGCCCAGTAGCTTGTCTTATTTATGGTTAGCTTTAAGTAAAACAAACAATATACACTTAGGTTTATACACTAGATCTCTTAGCCTACCAGAAAGATTTGCTGTCAATTTCTTTTCATAATATCTTGCATAAACTACCTATAAGGTATTTAAACTATTATAATATGAATGTCAGTCAGTGATCAGCAAACTATTAGTGAGTCAGATCTGGCTTTGTAGCCTAATTTTCTTCAATCTATAAGCAGAGAATTATTTTTATATTTTTAAGGGGTTTTAATACAATGGAAAAGAACATGAGGCAAAGCTTGTATGTGACCTATGAAATCTAAACTGACTTCCCTGGTGGTTCAGATGGCAAAGCATCTGTCTACAATGCAGGAGACCCGGGTTCGATCCCTGGGTTGGGAAGATCCCCTGGAGAAGGAAATGGCAATCCACTCCAGGACTATTGCCTGGAAAATCCCATGGACAGAAGAGCCTAGTAGGCTACAGTCCATGGGGTCGCAAAGAGTCGGACACGACTGAGCGACTTCACTTCACTTCCTTTATTGAGTACATTTGATGCCTACTAGTATAAATAATTTCCTATCATTCTTTAAAAGTAAAGACCTAATTTAGTCACTCTCAGAATTTATTTACTGTATAAAGCAAGGCAATTCCCTAGAGAAGGGAATAGCTACCCACTCCAGTTCTCTTGCCTGGAGAATCCCTTGGACAGCGGAGCCTGGTGGGCTATGGTCCATGGGGCCACACAGAACTGGACTCTGTTGAGCAACTGAGCATGCGCACACACACAAAGCAGCGCAAACTGCAGGCAATCGGCAGGCACAGACCCATCCACCAAGTCATATTTCTCACACTTATCACACATGAAGGACGCTCACTTGTCCCATGCATCACAGAGACCCAGCAGGTGCTATACAAGAGGTCTCACACTGACTTAGTTGTCTCTAAAATGGTCTCTTGTCACTGAAACTATGACGGACATTTTACGGAGGAGGAACATGAACTTCCGGAAGGTTAAGTGATTTTTCTCTAGAAAAAATTCATTGTGTGTAAAATGTGCTAATTAACATTTTCACCTTAAGTAACAATATAGCCCCCTAATTTTGAACTTTTCGACTTTCCCCAAGGGATAAATTCAAGGTAGAGGTGAGAAGTAACTGCTGGAATTAAAATATGGAGCATCACCAATTTCTTCCAGTGTTGTATTCTAATTTTTTAATTAAAATAATGCCAATCTGAATTGTGTTTTATGTAGCAGAATGCAGACATTTAACCACTCAACTCAAAATTATAATTATAGACTTGCATTTGAGACAATTGCATCCGGAAAGCCTTTCATTGAGTAAATTGTTTAAAATTTAATGGTATGTGGCTCTTGAGTGATTTATTACATTTAAGTAGTCCAACCACAAGTGGCAATAAATAACTTCATGGGGTGGTGGCCTGCTGCCCACTACTTGTATGGGGGTGTGCCAAAACCAAATAAAAACAGTATTCAAGGTTTTATTTCCAGAACTTGAATATAAATAAATTTATTGAGCACTGACTAAATATTATAGTCTTGATTCCCCACATGAATTATATAGTGAATGTGAAGGAATGCTTATAAGGAGTGTATCACGTCTAAATACTCAGAACAACAATATTAAACATTTGTTATAGGACTGTAAGACTAAAAAATACATGCCTATATATTAAAATATATGAATAATCCCTGATATATCCATTTCTTCTGAGACTCAGAGAGTAGAGAAGAACTAGAGACTACATTTAAAATTTTCTTGTGTTTGAGACTTTCTAACAAAACACGCAAGTGTTTTTCATGTAGTTCTCTTTAATTAACACTGACATTTTACTATTGATTCTTCAAGTTTTTAAAAACGGTGTTATTGGTCTTGAATAGTAATGCACTGCTGCATGGTGCCCATTGTTCTATTTATTTCTTTTTCCAAACCATGGGCCTGCCACTGCTCTCATACATATTCAACATAAATCAACTGCCCCCTCATTTTAATGGTACAAAGATTCCTCCAAATTATATTACTTTAATATCCAAGTGTGTGATGAGAACACTCATCTCACTGAACAAACTATTGACCAGTTCAGGTACTACAGAATTTAAAGTGTTGAGTCACATAATGAGCTCCTTAATAGATGTACAATAGAAACATGATGATAGATTTGGGGGAATTATAATTTAATAAAACCAAACAAACAAATAAAGCTGAGTGCCAAAGAATTGATGCTTGAACTGTGGTGTTGGAGAAGACTCTTGAGAGTCCCTTGGACTGCAAGGAGATCCAACCAGTCCATTCTGAAGGAGATCAGTCCTGGATGTTCACTGGAAGGACTGATAAAGCTGACACTCCAGTACTTTGGCCACCTGATGCAAAGAGCTGACTCATTGGAAAAGACCCTGATGTTGGGAAAGATTGAGGGCAGGAGGAGAAGGGGACGACAGAGGATGAGATGGTTGGATGGCATCACCGACTCAACGGACATGAGTTTAAGTGAACTCCTGGAGTTGGTGATGGACAGGGAGGCCTGGTGTGCTGTGGTTCATGGGGTCACAAAGAGTTGGACAGAACTGAGCAACTGAACTGAACTGAAACAAACAAAAACATAAAGAGAAACAGAAAAGGGTTCTTTAACCTCAGTCTGAGAAGCAATACTCCGCAGGATATGGTAAGAATACGAGGGAAAGTCAAGGGGAGGGGGCAACACAAATAAGTGTGATTAAGATCAACATTTCCCTCTTGGCTCAGACAGTAAAGCATCTATATACAATGCAGAAGACCCGGGTTCGGTCCCTGGGTCAGGAAGGTCCTCTGGAGAAGGAAATGGCAATCCACTCTAGTACTCTTGCCTGGAAAATCCCATGGATGGAGGAGCATGGTAGGCTACAGTCCATGGGGTCGCAAAGAGTCGGACACGACTGAGCGACTTCACTCTTCACTCAAGCTCAACATAGATAATGTATACATTTCTTAAAGACTAAAATGTTGTTTTGTCATTAATGAGGCAAATACATATGAAGCTAAATTCTGTATACTCTCGAGTTACTGAGAAGCAAACAGTAACCACTACACAATTAAGCTGTCTGGAATTTAAGAAGGGTGTCTGGGTCAGTTTACTGGAGCTTTGGCCAAGGTTCAGACTCAAAAATAGCTCTAGGGTCAATACTCACTCTCAGTTTATCGCACTTGGTTCATCTCAGTAACTGTCCTTGCTCTGAGTTAAATAAGCTTTGGGCCAGTTTTGCCCACACTTGTACTTTGCAGCCAATTTGTGTGTCTAGGACAGACACTGGCAGCTTTTTCAAAGGACTCTGCCAAGGGTTTAACATCCTTTCTTGTGGTTTTCATGAGTGAAGGGAAGAAAAGCTAAATATGCTCCTAGTCTTGAGAGTCAAGTCTTGACCACACACAGCATTGTCGTTCTGGTGACCTCTGTAACTTCACTTATTCTCCCCACCTCATCCCTCCTACCAGATGCTGGGACTTTATTCATGGCATCTTAGAAGATGGCAAAGGAACAAAAAGATACAGCATGAGTCAGGAATGAATGTATAAAATGATAGGTCTATGTCTAGGAAAATTCCATACTATGTCATGTGGAATATTTTCACTGCCATCAAAAGGTGGAAGCTTGATGACAAAAAAATACAGTTCTGATTTTAAATGATCATAACAGTGGGTTTTTAAAAATCTTTTTTCAGGTGTCCTAGATCTCTAAGAATCTAATAAAATTTGTGGACCCTGTTGTAGGAACATGCATCAACAGACTCAGGATTTTCCAGGTCATTTGACAGAGTTCATGGATCGACTGAAGTAAGGTCAACTACCGCGATTTAAGAAACTCTGATCTAATTCAATCCTTTAATTGTATAAAGAGTACAATTAAGCTCCAAGGAGGTAATATTTTTTGCCCAACACAACATAGCAAGTTAGCAGCCAAGATATACAAGTTTTTGTACTCCAAATCTAATGCCCTGAAGAGACTCATAAATTAATTCTTTTGATAACAAAGACTTCAAAGCAAACCACAGGAAGCTACTGATAAAGAAGAGAAATACTTGGAGTGTTTTTAAGATATGAGGAAATCTTTCAAAGCACATACCCTGTTCTTTTTTTTTCCCCTTAAAGAGGCAAGAAGCGAAATTGGAAGATAAGCAAATAGGGTTAAAGAACCCTGAAGGACGGGGCTTCCCAGGTGGCTCTAGTGGTACAAAACCCATCTGCCAAGGCAGGAGACCTAAGAGACACAGGTTCTATCCCTCGTTCGGGAAGACCCCCTGGAGGAGGGCATGGCAACCCATTTCAGTACTCTTGCCTGGAGAATCCCAATGGACAGAGGAGCTGGCGGGCTACAGGCCATAGCGTTGCAAAGAGAGGGACACGCCTGAAGTGACTTAGCATGCATGCAAGCACCTGGAAGGTAGAAGAGTTAGGACAAAGTCCTCATATGGAAACTTGATTCTGCACCATGTGTGTATTCATTACGATAAAACCAAGTCATCCTGAACATTATTGTAATCATATTAATCAAAGGACATTAATGAAGATTTTTAAACAAAACATGCGTCGACTTCCTCTCCCCTAGTGCCTTCCCTAGTTACAATCACCTTCATCTACACTGACTGCAGCTTAAAACCCAAGTCACCCTAGGCTCCTCCCACCCCTCTGGCCTCTTATCCTCTAAGACCCATCAGCTCACCACTATGTGACTCCATCATGTGATGCCCTCTCCATCATTCCTGCACGTCTCAAGCTCTGGCCACCTCTTGCCTGGCTTTGCTTTCTTTTCACTTATGTCTCTTTCTACGTCTATTTCTTTCCAATTCACCTGCCAAACTGCTCTGAAAGAGACCTTTCTGTAAAACAAATCTAATTACATTACTCTCTGACTTGACCCCTTTCAGTGGTTGTTACCTATAAGTGTCTTTAAAAACTTTTGTTGAACTTCTGAAATAGTTTCTAAGTGCTATATGATAATGACATTTTCATTTTACATGGTTTAAGATAAAAAGAATGCTTACTGTAAATTAGTTTATATGTGCTATATATGTATATATACATAAAGNCAAGGGGAGGGGGCAACACAAATAAGTGTGATTAAGATCAACATTTCCCTCTTGGCTCAGACAGTAAAGCATCTATATACAATGCAGAAGACCCGGGTTCGGTCCCTGGGTCAGGAAGGTCCTCTGGAGAAGGAAATGGCAATCCACTCTAGTACTCTTGCCTGGAAAATCCCATGGATGGAGGAGCATGGTAGGCTACAGTCCATGGGGTCGCAAAGAGTCGGACACGACTGAGCGACTTCACTCTTCACTCAAGCTCAACATAGATAATGTATACATTTCTTAAAGACTAAAATGTTGTTTTGTCATTAATGAGGCAAATACATATGAAGCTAAATTCTGTATACTCTCGAGTTACTGAGAAGCAAACAGTAACCACTACACAATTAAGCTGTCTGGAATTTAAGAAGGGTGTCTGGGTCAGTTTACTGGAGCTTTGGCCAAGGTTCAGACTCAAAAATAGCTCTAGGGTCAATACTCACTCTCAGTTTATTGCACTTGGTTCATCTCAGTAACTGTCCTTGCTCTGAGTTAAATAAGCTTTGGGCCAGTTTTGCCCACACTTGTACTTTGCAGCCAATTTGTGTGTCTAGGACAGACACTGGCAGCTTTTTCAAAGGACTCTGCCAAGGGTTTAACATCCTTTCTTGTGGTTTTCATGAGTGAAGGGAAGAAAAGCTAAATATGCTCCTAGTCTTGAGAGTCAAGTCTTGACCACACACAGCATTGTCGTTCTGGTGACCTCTGTAACTTCACTTAGTCTCCCCACCTCATCCCTCCTACCAGATGCTGGGACTTTATTCATGGCATCTTAGAAGATGGCAAAGGAACAAAAAGATACAGCATGAGTCAGGAATGAATGTATAAAATGATAGGTCTATGTCTAGGAAAATTCCATACTATGTCATGTGGAATATTTTCACTGCCATCAAAAGGTGGAAGCTTGATGACAAAAAAATACAGTTCTGATTTTAAATGATCATAACAGTGGGTTTTTAAAAATCTTTTTTCAGGTGTCCTAGATCTCTAAGAATCTAATAAAATTTGTGGACCCTGTTGTAGGAACATGCATCAACAGACTCAGGATTTTCCAGGTCATTTGACAGAGTTCATGGATCGACTGAAGTAAGGTCAACTACCGCGATTTAAGAAACTCTGATCTAATTCAATCCTTTAATTGTATAAAGAGTACAATTAAGCTCCAAGGAGGTAATATTTTTTGCCCAACACAACATAGCAAGTTAGCAGCCAAGATATACAAGTTTTTGTACTCCAAATCTAATGCCCTGAAGAGACTCATAAATTAATTCTTTTGATAACAAAGACTTCAAAGCAAACCACAGGAAGCTACTGATAAAGAAGAGAAATACTTGGAGTGTTTTTAAGATATGAGGAAATCTTTCAAAGCACATACCCTGTTCTTTTTTTTTCCCCTTAAAGAGGCAAGAAGCGAAATTGGAAGATAAGCAAATAGGGTTAAAGAACCCTGAAGGACGGGGCTTCCCAGGTGGCTCTAGTGGTACAAAACCCATCTGCCAAGGCAGGAGACCTAAGAGACACAGGTTCTATCCCTCGTTCGGGAAGACCCCCTGGAGGAGGGCATGGCAACCCATTTCAGTACTCTTGCCTGGAGAATCCCAATGGACAGAGGAGCTGGCGGGCTACAGGCCATAGCGTTGCAAAGAGAGGGACATGCCTGAAGTGACTTAGCATGCATGCAAGCACCTGGAAGGTAGAAGAGTTAGGAGAAAGTCCTCATATGGAAACTTGATTCTGCACCATGTGTGTATTCATTACGATAAAACCAAGTCATCCTGAACATTATTGTAATCATATTAATCAAAGGACATTAATGAAGATTTTTAAACAAAACATGCGTCGACTTCCTCTCCCCTAGTGCCTTCCCTAGTTACAATCACCTTCATCTACACTGACTGCAGCTTAAAACCCAAGTCACCCTAGGCTCCTCCCACCCCTCTGGCCTCTTATCCTCTAAGACCCATCAGCTCACCACTATGTGACTCCATCATGTGATGCCCTCTCCATCATTCCTGCACGTCTCAAGCTCTGGCCACCTCTTGCCTGGCTTTGCTTTCTTTTCACTTATGTCTCTTTCTACGTCTATTTCTTTCCAATTCACCTGCCAAACTGCTCTGAAAGAGACCTTTCTGTAAAACAAATCTAATTACATTACTCTCTGACTTGACCCCTTTCAGTGGTTGTTACCTATAAGTGTCTTTAAAAACTTTTGTTGAACTTCTGAAATAGTTTCTAAGTGCTATATGATAATGACATTTTCATTTTACATGGTTTAAGATAAAAAGAATGCTTACTGTAAATTAGTTTATATGTGCTATATATGTATATATACATAAAGTTATATGTAAAAGTTATATCATCTTTAAACTCATTTCATACATTAAAAAGGAAGTTCTTGCTACTTTCATTGAAAAAGTATGAATCTTGTTAGTATTGCTGTATATTTAAGAAAACAAGATTTACAGCATATTAAAATATAGAATGAACTTATTCTATTATATAATGAAACATAAATAATACTTATACCCTAAAGTTTTATCTTCATAATTTTAGCTTAATGAATTAAACCAGTCAATCCTAAAGGAATACAGTTCTAAATATTGGAAGGACTGATGCTGAAGCTCCCGTACTTTGGCCACTTGATGAGAACTGAGTCCTTAGAAAAGACCCTGATGCTGGGAAAGACTGAAGGCAGGAGGAGAAGGGCACGACAGAGGATGAGATGGTTGGATGGCATCCCCGACTTGATGGACATGAGTTTGAGAATGCTCCGGGAGTTGGTGATGGACAGGAAGCCTGGCGTGTTGCAGTCCATGGGGTTGCAAAGAGTCAGACATGACTGAGCAACTGAACTGAGCTTAATAAATCAGCTGGCCTATTTTTTATGATGGTATGTCTTATGCTGTTGTGTTGTTCAGTTGCTGAGTCAAGTCCAATTCCTTTCTGCCCCATGGACTGCAGCACACCAAGCTTTTGTCTCATGCTTAAAGGCTAAGAAGAAAAGAGAAAATATTCCACAATACCATTTGTAAGGACTCCTCCACAGTGATGAAAGTTGGAGGGACACGTTCACCTACTTCAGGGGTTTCAGAATCATCAACTAACTTGGAGTTCTCCAGACCTATGCCCTCGAATATGCTGTTTTTAATTCCTGTAGTATTCCTCTGATTACTCTTTTTGTAAACGTAGACATTTCCATTCATCCTTTACACCCCAGAGTATGAATCATCTATTCTCTGAGGCCTTCTCTGGAACACCTTTTTCTCTTGCCATCCCTCTGTTACCTGCGTGACACATTACTATCACCATATGCCTTTCCCTTCTGAACTCTTAATTGCTGGGAAGTATGACACTTACTACCAAACACAGTAGGGGGAAATACATATTTATGAATAAATTCATAAGTGAAATGAATAGTTAATTTAGGAAAATAAAGCAACTGGAAAACAGAACAGGTACAGGTAGACATTTTCTTAAGAAAATGTATTTTTCTTGTCTAATGATATACTATTAATTTTCCTTCGCGCTTTTTTGAGGGGTAGGGAGGGGGTGTAGAAGATATCCAAAACATGTTACATGAACTTCAGGTATTGTGACTGAGTCTACAACAATACAGATATATCTGACATAATATGAATGTAGGACTAACCAAAATTTTACTTTTCTAAAATCTCTTAATGAGTAGGATGATGCTCTTAAAACACTGCCTTTCTCACTATACATTCAATTGTATATATGTCTGATATTGCTAGCTGTCCACTAAGGACTTTCTCCTTGCTACTCAATTATAGTAAAACGTGTCTGAGAAATGGCTTCTGGCTGGAGATTGCATTTCCTAGACCCCTTTGCTACATGTATGTTGCTGTTCAGTTGCCCAGTCATGTCCAATGCTTTGCAACCCCGTGGACTGCAGCTCACCGGGCCTGTCTCTCACCGTCTCCTAAAGTTTGCCAAGCTCATGTCCATTGCATTGGTGCATGTATGACCGTATGACTAATCCCGCATTGCTAAGGAATAAAAGCAAGAACCATGTGAGCAACTTCTATTTGACTTGCTTAAAAGAAATCTCTGGCCCAAGGCTTCTGTTCTTTTAACTTCTATTTGGAGTTGTTGCAAACAGTGACTTTGGAAGTTGGGCCCCCAAAATGGTAGAGGCACTGCCTGCATGAAATAGAGCTGCTAACACACCTGGAGGAGCCATCTGGACCGACACTCAAGAGAAAAATAAACTTCTATCTTGTTTCAGCCACTGAATTTGGGGATGTGTCAGAGCAGTTTAGAAAACTGCAAGTCTTTGTATGGTTCTACATCTACGATGTATGTTTATCCAGTTTAAATCAATCCTCAAAGCAGGTCTTTTAAAACTAGCAAATGTTAATATTTACAATGAGAAACTCATCTTCTGAACTGCAAACTTTTGGAAAGCAAATTTTATAAAATCTGACCTAAAGAAGCTAGCTTTGTGTCTACATTAGAAGTGATTTGCTGACAAAAATAAACCAACTTTTATGCAAAATGGACATAATAAAATTTCCTGTTATGAGGCCCTACAGAAAGGGAAATACAAAAGTGCTAAAAGAGAGCTACATGGTGAAAATCCCAAATGCTGATGTTTTCCAAAAGTGGCTGGATTCCATTAAAAATTCTGAATTTGAGTATACTTCCTGAATCATTACATAAAACTAGGAAGACTGCCAGTTTCTTTTGTTACATGTGGGATAGCTAATTATTAATGGAATCCTAGTTTCTTGTGAGACAGAACTACAAGTATAAATATGAGGTAGAACCATTATTTAAAATCTAGTTTCTGCTAATTTTCATGTTGACTTCAGAATAAAAAGTTTTGGTTTGTTATAATCATACATATTTTATAATTCATTATAGAAATGAACTCTATAGTAAAGTTTCTCTTTGATTTTTATTGCCAAAGGGCGCTCATAAAAAAAAAAAAGTCTGTCAGTAAAAATTAATTTCCTGTAGGAAAGTATTCAGAGGGAGTTCTGTAGTACTACAAATAAATAGGGGTTCCCTGGTGGCTCAGATGGTAAAGAATCTGCCTGCAATGCAGGAGACCCGGGATCCATCTCTGGATCAGGAAGATCCCCTGGAGAAGCGAATGGCAACCCACTGAAGTATTCTTGCCTGGAGAATCCCATGGAGAAAGGTATAGTTCATGGGGTCACAGAGACCTTCCTGGACGTGACTGAGTGATTAACACTTTCAGTTTTTCACAAATAAATGGGTAAAGAGATACTTTCTGAACATATATGTATATATAGTATACATATATATACACATATAAATATACATATATACATAAATATGTATATACATATATATATACATAAATATATATTTTCCAGTACTTTGGCCACATGATGTGAAGAGCTGACTGACTCACTGGAAAAGACCCTGATGCTGGGAAAGATTGAAGGTAGGAGAAGAAGNTGGACTGCAGCTCACCGGGCCTGTCTCTCACCGTCTCCTAAAGTTTGCCAAGCTCATGTCCATTGCATTGGTGCATGTATGACCGTATGACTAATCCCGCATTGCTAAGGAATAAAAGCAAGAACCATGTGAGCAACTTCTATTTGACTTGCTTAAAAGAAATCTCTGGCCCAAGGCTTCTGTTCTTTTAACTTCTATTTGGAGTTGTTGCAAACAGTGACTTTGGAAGTTGGGCCCCCAAAATGGTAGAGGCACTGCCTGCATGAAATAGAGCTGCTAACACACCTGGAGGAGCCATCTGGACCGACACTCAAGAGAAAAATAAACTTCTATCTTGTTTCAGCCACTGAATTTGGGGATGTGTCAGAGCAGTTTAGAAAACTGCAAGTCTTTGTATGGTTCTACATCTACGATGTATGTTTATCCAGTTTAAATCAATCCTCAAAGCAGGTCTTTTAAAACTAGCAAATGTTAATATTTACAATGAGAAACTCATCTTCTGAACTGCAAACTTTTGGAAAGCAAATTTTATAAAATCTGACCTAAAGAAGCTAGCTTTGTGTCTACATTAGAAGTGATTTGCTGACAAAAATAAACCAACTTTTATGCAAAATGGACATAATAAAATTTCCTGTTATGAGGCCCTACAGAAAGGGAAATACAAAAGTGCTAAAAGAGAGCTACATGGTGAAAATCCCAAATGCTGATGTTTTCCAAAAGTGGCTGGATTCCATTAAAAATTCTGAATTTGAGTATACTTCCTGAATCATTACATAAAACTAGGAAGACTGCCAGTTTCTTTTGTTACATGTGGGATAGCTAATTATTAATGGAATCCTAGTTTCTTGTGAGACAGAACTACAAGTATAAATATGAGGTAGAACCATTATTTAAAATCTAGTTTCTGCTAATTTTCATGTTGACTTCAGAATAAAAAGTTTTGGTTTGTTATAATCATACATATTTTATAATTCATTATAGAAATGAACTCTATAGTAAAGTTTCTCTTTGATTTTTATTGCCAAAGGGCGCTCATAAAAAAAAAAAAGTCTGTCAGTAAAAATTAATTTCCTGTAGGAAAGTATTCAGAGGGAGTTCTGTAGTACTACAAATAAATAGGGGTTCCCTGGTGGCTCAGATGGTAAAGAATCTGCCTGCAATGCAGGAGACCCGGGATCCATCTCTGGATCAGGAAGATCCCCTGGAGAAGCGAATGGCAACCCACTGAAGTATTCTTGCCTGGAGAATCCCATGGAGAAAGGTATAGTTCATGGGGTCACAGAGACCTTCCTGGACGTGACTGAGTGATTAACACTTTCAGTTTTTCACAAATAAATGGGTAAAGAGATACTTTCTGAACATATATGTATATATAGTATACATATATATACACATATAAATATACATATATACATAAATATGTATATACATATATATATACATAAATATATATTTTCCAGTACTTTGGCCACATGATGTGAAGAGCTGACTGACTCACTGGAAAAGACCCTGATGCTGGGAAAGATTGAAGGTAGGAGAAGAAGGGGATGACAAAGGATGAGATGGGTAGATGGCATCACCAACTCAACAATTATGAGTCTGAGTAAACTCGGGAGATGGAGAAGGACAGGGGAGCCTGGTGTTCTGCAGTACATGGGGTCACAAAGAGTCAGATGTGACTGAGCAACTGAACAACAACTATGCCCTGTATATCCCATGACTCTGGATGTACTGATCCTGTGCAGAAGCTCCTCTCTCTTTCATATCACCGCCTTCTTAACTTCTCCTTAACATCAGCATGTTAATTGCAATGTTAACTACATGTTAATTACATGTTAATTCCCATTGTAAAACAAGAAACCTTTAGGTGGCCAGTCTTCTTCAGGGCCTGCACTTCCTGCCTGCTCTCTTCCCAGGTATCATCACTGTCTTCAAATTGCCATGTTCTCATTAGACTTGGGAGAAGGGAATGGCACCCACTCCTGTACTCTTGCCTGGAAAATCCCATGGACAGAGGAGCCTGGTGGGCTGTCCATGGGGTCGCCAAGAGTCGGACGTGACTGAGTGACTTCACTTTCACTTTTCACTTTCATGCATTGAAGGAAATGGCAACCCACTCCTGTGTTCTTGCCTGGAGAATCCCAGGGACGGGGGAGCCTGGTGGGCTGCTGTCTATGGGGTCGCACAGAGTCGGACACGACTGAAGCAACTTAGCGGCAGCAGCATTAGACTTCATCTTACCACCATCTGATTTCTTCCTAGACTAACACCGTCACAGCCCTTGTCATGGTTACCACGTTCCTACATTTTAAAAGAAATGCTTTAAGGTCCTTATCTTACTTGACACTGAGAGTCTGAGAATCCCCTGCATCAACCAACTGCATGTACACCACTCAGTCTGTAATACATGAACATGGGACAAGGGGTTCTACTTACACAGTCACGACCTAATGCTGGCACTTGGAGGTGTGAAACCAGCAACCGGCTTTTTCCTTTGTGTCTGGTAATGTGAACCAATTCTTCCTTCCTTCGAATGTCCTTTTATCTTAGTTTCTAAAATATCATACTTGCAGCATGGTTACTTCTCAGCAAGTCCACATTCCTTTGCTTCCCTCTTAAATGTCAGCTTCCCTGGGACTCTATTCTAGGCCTTCTGACACCCTATTAAATCTATGGTTTTAATTTCCTACTTATTGATAACACCTACAACAAAATCCTAAGAGTAATAATGATAATAGATAGTATTTCTGCTACTCTTACATTTTACCATTTTTTATGTGTGTTTTTAGCATCACAATTGTATGAGGAAAATACTATTTTTAATTCCAGCTTCAAAGATATGGAAAGTTAAGTTCAGAGAGATTTAAGCTAACTGTCCATGGTGGCAGTGCTGTTTGGTGGCAGAGCCAAGATTTACCCCAGATAATTTGTCCTTCAAGTTTCCTTCAGATGCTGCCAACACTACTGCATACCACCAAACTTAAGCCTATACAATAAGCCTTACCCACACTGCCTCCTGGACTTGATATACTCATGTAGGACCAATGGGTTTTTCTACCTTTGTATAGCTGATGTTTCGGTATTGACAATCGTACGACTGGCTAGGCCTGCACATGTAAAGATTTTGGTCAACAGGGAACTTCAACTGAAACCAACTAATCATCTCCTGGTCAAATAAGACCAAGATTTTCTCCAAAGAGAAAAGTATGTTCCTACTTCATTTATACAAGTATGGCTTAAATGAAACACAAAACCTAAATATAGACATAATTCCAACTTTTCAAGCGAAAGATTGTGCCTTGGGAAAAATTCATGATGCTATACCTCTGCACAATTATTTACAGAAAATACTTTACATGAAAATGCAAAATACATGTAATCTTCATTTCAGTTAAGAATGTGATTCACTCAGATGTTTGAACCATTCAGACCACATATTAACCAATCAGAACATAGCAATACCCAGACCAAAGGCCATTTACAAGGTGAGATATGTATTTGCTCCAACCCTACAAGAAAGTTTTCAAAAAGATGTACATTTTAGGTACCACAGATATATGAAAAAGTGACTTAGTCATGGTAGCTGCTGCTGCTGCTAAGTCACTTCAGTTGTGTCCGACTCTGTGTGACCCCATAAACGGCAGCCCACCAGGCTCCCTGTCCCTGGGATTCTCCAGGCAAGAACATTGGAGTGGGTCATGGTAGCTGGCAAAAAAATAATATTTTACCAATAATAGGTATGCATGCAATAAAGGCAGAAATTCTTATCACTTTATGTTAAATGAGACCAGTGATAATTTGTGCCCTGTGCGAAACTTTAACTGAGCTCTGATGCTCTACAGTTCCTTCAGTCTTGAATTCATTATACTCAGAATGGAACTCATCACATGTTCCCTTGAACCTGATGCTCCCCCTCATGTTAGGACTGCAGTGAAAGACTCCATCATGAAACAGTGGTCCAGTTAGAAACATGGGCATGATCCTTGGTTTCTCCCTCTTGACAACTTCCAAAATGCTTTTGTAATACAATCTCATGCAATGTTTTGGTGATAGCAGTCCTGTGAGGCTGTATTTTGTAAATGAAAACATTTATATTCAAAGAGGTTGACTTACCCAAAGGCACAGACCTAATAGTTAAGATGTTTAATTTATGGTGTCTCAGTTAATATATTTGTATATATGTTATCAACCATTCCATTCTAAAGGAGATCAGTCCTGGGTGTTCTTTGGAAGAAGTGATGCTGAAGCTGAAACTCCAATATTTTGGCCACCTCATGCAAAGAGTTGACTCATTGGAAAAGACTCTGATGCTAGCAGGGATTGGGGGCAGGAGGAGAAGGGGACGACAGAGGATGAGATGGCTGGATGGCATCACCGACTCGATGGATGTGAGTTTGAGTGAACTCCAGGAGCTGGTCATGGACAGGGAGGCCTGGCGTGCTGCAATTCAAGGGGTTGCAAAGAGTTGGACATGAACTGAACTATGTCATCTAATCATTAGAAAATTTATGTGATTAAACTCTTTTTTCTAAAATGAGGTAATCAAATACAAGGAGAGATTAAGTCAGTCACTAGAGAATTGAAGCCAAGATTTGAACTCAAGTTTGTCAGGCTTAAAAAAGAAAGCGAAAGTGTTAGTCATTCAGTGGCATCCAGCTCTTTGTGACCCCATGGACAGTAGCCTGCCAGCCTCCTCTGTCCATGGAATTCTCCGAGAATACTGGAGTGGGTTGCCATTTCCTATTCCAGGGAATATTCTTGACCCAGGATTGAATCCCCATCTCCTGCATCACAGGCAGCTTCTTTACCCTCTGGGCCACCAGGGAACCCCAATCAGGCTTAAAACCACCTCTTAATTACTCTTGCCCTCAGTGGAACCCCAATCAGGCTTCAAACCTCCTCTTAATTACTCTTGCCCTCAGTAAATTACAAAGTAGGTGTCTAAATCCAATTTATTATCCCAGTAGGTGACCATCCCACCCACCAGCTCTCCCAGTGATGGGACATTTTCCTTAATTTGGGTCTAATAGTGTTATAATAACAACTGTTATACTTTAGACCTTTTTCTTGAAAATGATTTTTAAAACTTTTGTATACACATTTACTTTTACAGAGACTATTAAATCTAAATGATATTTTAGTGACTGAGAAATTTATGATGCATTTCAAAGTTGTCCTTATTAAAAATAATTTTCTATAACAGAGCTGGAGTTTTCTTTATTTAAAAAAAAATCAGAACACAAAGAAAACCTAACATTAACCAGACTCTAGAAAAAATAATACTTTCTTTAGAATACTTTAATAATTCTGTTTTTTTTAACCATTTCCTTTCTTGTCTAAAATAAACATATATAACTTTTCTCTATTCATCTTCTCTCACATTCTCCAGGAAAATCCCAAACATTCTGGATATTTTTAATTAATAAAACTGGTAAGTTTTATGCATAGTACATATGAAAAAGGAGAAAGACTGAGGATTAAATGATCTGTTTAAGTTTTTTTAAAAAATGGGCTAGCAATAGCACTAGGAACAGCACATATTTTAATCTGTCTTGCAAACTAAACCCAGAGACTTGGTTTTTGACATCTGAGAAAAAGAACCACATTTCTGAAATATGTTCAGCCTTTGTCAGTTTTAGGAGTTAGATCAATGCCATAAACATATTCTTGCCATAGAAGAGCAGCACAAGACTATGCTATAAGCAGCAACTGATGTATGGAACCATCACACATGGGAAGAAATTATCAATTAACTAACTTCCTATGTTCATTTTGCCAGATGCAACCCACGTGTAAAATATACAATTTAAAATAACATTTTTTTTCTTAGAAGATACTTGGAAGAAGGTTTTGAAGATGCTGTAGTTGCTTTCTTCTCTCTCTCTATCCTCTCTCTCCCAGCCGCTCCAGTTAGACTGCTGTAAAAGTCACTAGTGCCCAAAGATGGAGGTAGACTTCTAGAGAGCCCCTGCCAGGTGTTCTGAAGAGTGTCTTACAGACTGAGGGATCAGATTTGCTTCTCTTTATATTGTATAGTCTTCAGGATGAACAATGCCACGAGGTTCTGACTACTTCATCCTCACTCACTTCCCTCGTTTAAAAAGTGCCAAAATCCCACATTACATTTTCATTAATTGAAAGAAAGTGCACCATTCCCCTGACTACCTTCTGTCTAAATATGAATGCTTTACGGCTCCCCTTCATTCATCACCTCTTAAGTGTTAGAATATCCTTGTGTGTATACAAAATTAAACCCGTGTTTCTATTCAACAGGCTTTGTTAATTACATAAGTTTTATTTGTACAGTCTAAGAAGAAAGATGGAACTGATAAACATTGCTCTATTTAAATGGTTCTTTTTAATAGCACCGGAGTAGACAGCTGCATGAATGTCTCTGACTGTTGTTATAGCCTAAGCCATTTTTAACAAACCACAGATAAAGGAGAATCTACAACTTCTGTGAGTTATCAAATGGTTAAAAATACAAGGCCTTCTCAAGAGCCTCCAGTCTTTCTAACTACTATGCCAAGTTTACATTCTTTGAACTACTTTTCAGGAGTCACAGCGTGGCCTTACTAGGTCTCCACTGTTCTTTGATAGGAACCCACACCTTTTTGCTGAAGGCGTCATGCTCTTTTCCATCTCTTCACCTTTCCCAATACCCTTCTATTTACCTATTTTTAACATAAAAGTACAGTCCTCAAATGGTTTGTTACCTCTTCAAAGAAAGCTTTCTCCATCTTTTCCAACCTACTTTCATCACCAACCTCTCCACGTTTGTAGAAAATTTGTAGGACATAACACAAACTGGCATTTATTTATATACTGCTTCCTAGCTGATTGTATTGACAAAATCAAATCTTTTCATCTGATT
Organism: Oreotragus oreotragus; assembly: GCA_006410675.1. Taxonomy (NCBI): domain Eukaryota; kingdom Metazoa; phylum Chordata; class Mammalia; order Artiodactyla; family Bovidae; genus Oreotragus; species Oreotragus oreotragus. The sequence goes on along the minus strand of SJYX01018150.1, from coordinate 85,144 downwards.
TATAAACTCTGAAAGCACAGGAAATGTTATATTTGGGAGGGGGGGTCATTTCCTAACAGATACTGTCTATACAATAGGTGATCGATAAACTCAAATGTTCTAAGAGATTAAAACATTTTCTGTCCCAGGTTTCCCAAGAAGGGTTATCCAGTCTGGAATAAAGGCATGGGGTCCAAATGCCAAGTCCATTGCTTATCAAGGGCTTCCCTGGTGGCCTGGATGGTAAAGAATCTGCCTGCAGCGTGGGAGACCCAGGTTTGATCCCTGGGTTGAGAAGATCCCCTGGAGGAGGAAATGGCAACCGACTCCAATATTCTTGCCTGGAAAGTTCCATGGACAGCGGGGGCTGCTGGGCTACAATCCATGAAATCACAAAGAACTGAACACGACTGAGCATGCAAGTATATGAATTGCTTATCAAGGTGTTTCCATCACTGAGGTCATGTGGTACATGTTGGAAAAGGGATGAGCTAGTGGATATTCCAGGTTTCTACTTACTAGCTGTCTTACATAGGCAAGCCTATGTAAGACATACACTGACATACACTGACACCTCTGTATAAAGTCAAGGATGAGAACACTTATCTCTCCCTGATTTCTTTGTTTCCCTTGAATATCCTGGGCATATCCTGCATCAATGCTCTTTCTTCTGCTTAAATATTTCTTCCCTATCTCTTTATCTAGTGCATGTCTATTCTTAAACATCACATTCTTATAGAAGCTGCACTTACTTGTTTATCACTTTGTTTTGCTCAGTGGCTATCTTTTTTGGTTGACTATACCCTGATAGAAAGGGCTTCTCAGGCAGCACTAGTGGTAAAGAGCCTGCCTGCCAATGCAGGAGACGTAAGAGACGCAGGTTCCATCTCCAGGTCAGGAAGATCCTCTGGAGAAGGGCACGTCAACCAACTCCAGTATTCTTGCCTGGAGAATCCCAGGGACAGAGGAGCCTGGCAGGCTGAGGTCCACAGGGTCGCACAGAGTCAGACATAACTGAAGTGACTTAGCGCGCATGCAGGCACTCTGATAGAAAGCTCAGATTGCATTGTGTAATTCAAACTACATAGCCAGTACACTATATAAATAAGCAAATGTTACTTACTCAGTAGTTGTTTTCTTTCCTCTTTCCTCTTATTATATTTGATTTGTTTGTAGCTTAGATCCCTTAAGTAACTTTTCTTATTCCATGATGTGCTCTTCAGTTCAGTTCAGTTCAGTTCAGTCACTCAGTCATGTCCGACTCTTTGCGACCCCATGAATCGCAGCACGCCAGGCCTCCCTGTTCATCACCATCTCCCGGAGTTCACTCAGACTCACGTCCATCGAGTCCGTGATGCCATCCAGCCATCTCATCCTCGGTCGTCCCCCTCTCCTCCTGTCCCCAATCCTCACCCCCGCCCCCCAGCATCAGAGTCCTTTCCAATGAGTCAACTCTT
>SJYX01018150.1:66023-82684 GCA_006410675.1 Oreotragus oreotragus | reverse complement strand
CCTATTTGGAACCAGTCTGTTGTTCCATGTCCAGTTCTAACTGTTGCTTCCTGACCTGCATACAGATTTCTCAAGAGGCAGGTTAGGTGGTCTGGTATTCCCATCCCTTTCAGAATTTTCCACAGTTTATTGTGATCCACACAGTCAAAGGCTTTGGCATAGTCAATAAAGCAGAAATAGATGTTTTTCTGGAACTCTCTTGCTTTTTCCATGATCCAGAGGATGTTGGCAATTTGATCTCTGGCTCCTCTGCCTTTTCTCAAACTAGCTTGGACATCAGGGAGTTCACGGTTCATGTATTGCTGAAGCCTGGCTTGGAGAATTTTGAGCATTACTCTACTAGCATGTGAGATGAGTGCAATTGTGTGGTAGTTTGAGCATTCTTTTGCATTGCCTTTCTTTGGAATTGGAATGAAAACTGACCTTTTCCAGTTCTGTGGCCACTGCTGAGTTTTCCAAATGTGTTGGCATATTGTGCTCTTAGCATTTGACTAATCACCACACAAAAATGTGAAGTAAAGAAACATACACCGAAAATATGCTATTTACATAAAGAAAGCAACAAGGTCAAGCAAAACAAAAAATATGGGTCCATATCTTCTTTGTATGAATTGGTTAAGCAGAAGTTTCACCGTAATTTCAAACCTAGCTGCTTATCTGGACATGAGTAAATAGTTCTTACAACTGGATTTACTTAGATAATATTTTCTTAACCCATTAATATGAAACTGTTTAAAATTAAGTGTACAAAGAGAAAGCATCTCATGATGGAATATGAAAAGGTTAATCTGGAAATCCTTCTTTGTACCTGAACTCTTGGGGCTTCCCAGGTAGCCCTAGTGGTAAAGAACCCACCTGCCAATGAAGGAGATACAGAGATGCAAGCTCAGTCTCTAGGTTGGCAAGATCCCCTGAAGGAGGGCACGGCAACTCACTCCACTATTCTGGACTGGAGAATCCCATGGACAGTGAGCCTGGTGGGCTGCAGTCCAGTGGGGTCACAAAGAGTCAGACATAAATGAAGCAACTTAGCATGCACACATGTACCTGAACTATTACTAATAGGTACTACCATGGAATAGACTTCTACAATGGAAAACATATAAATATTAAATTAATAGGTATTGTTATTTTCATGCTTATCATCAAGTGGTTTGTCCCAGGGCTTTCCAGGGCTCAGTGAAAAGAATCCTCCTGCCAATGGAGGTGACATGGGTTTGATCCTGGTCTGGGAGGATCCCACATGCCACAAAGTACCTAAGTCTGTGCACCACAAACACAACTGGTCTGTGCTCTAGAGCCCGGAGGCCACAGTTACTGAGCCCAGGCGCTGCGACTGCTGATGTGCCTGCACCCTAGAGCCTGGGCTCCCCAACAAGAGAAGACGCCACAGTGAGAAACCCGCACACTGCAAAGAAGAGTAGCTTCTGCTCTCTGCAACTAGAGAAAAGTCCAGGCGGCAACAAAGATCCAGCACAGCCATAAATAAATAAATATTTTTAAAAACCTGCATCAGAATCCAGACCAATACAAGTTATTAAGAATGAAGGAACACACACAAAAATCATTGATGTAGTACTGAACGAGATCCGACAATGACATTCTCACTGAAGCAATAAGACACTTGTTATTAAAACAAGAGAGATCTTATTCCATTTAGTAAGAAAAAGTAGGGTGTTTACCTAAAATTAAAAACAAACCCTCGAAGGCTGTACAAATAAAATCTCCTGTTCAATTTATTCAGACTGAAGGTTAATGTAACCAGTACACCCTAAAGGGGAAAAAAAAGTATACTACGTGGCTTTATTTACACAACTGTTAATGAAAGTAAAGTTTCTCAGGAAACAGGGAGTGACGACTGCTGAAACAGTGACAATTAGATTTGGCTGGCAGTACCTGGTGGAACAATGGTCCCTGAGGGGGCTTCTCAAGTAAAATTCCAACCCCACACAGCTAAGCACTTGCAGTCATTGCCAACATAAGTGGAATGCAGGATTAAAGAAATTGAAACCCAAATCCCAGAAACATGACTTTCTGTACTCCCCAGCTAGCAGAATTATATCATTGTGCCTGCCTGACACAAATAAGAATAGACCATGAAAATATAGCTTATTTCCACTTTAATACCTGGGTTACATCTTTCCTAATTTATAAAAGGCAAGATATCATTCAAATTGATAAAAATATTACTGAAGCACATTAAAAGGCATAGGTACTACGTGAACAAAAAGAAAAAAATGATGGGAATTCACAAGGGAAAAATATTGAATCCATTCATATTTGAAGAAATAAAAGTTTTTTTTGAAAGATAAAGCAATCTTTGGCTGTACACTTGTCTAACCCATTTTGTCTAATAATTTCATAATTTAACATTGTCAGTCATAATCTTGCTACATTTGTAGAAAGATGGCAGAGTACAATGACGTGTGCTCACTTCTCCTGTGAGAACTCCAAAATTACAATTCACTGCTGAACAACCATTGACAGGAGAATGTTGAGTCCACCAAAAAAAGATATCCCATGTCTAAGGGCAAAGGAGAAGCCCCAGCAAGACAGTAGGAGGGGTGAAATCACATTTAGAATCAAACCCCATACCTACTAGACCTACTAGTAGCTAACTGACAATGTGACTCAGTTGCCTAAGAATACCTAGGTCCTGAGCCAGAGATTTTTCTGCCCCCAAATGTATCACCGTTTCATGAACACCTTTCTCAAGGATGGGATCAGGAAAGGACAGCATAGGGAATTCCCTGGAGGGCTGGTGGTTAAGAGTCTTCCTGGCAATTCAGGGGATGTGGGTTCCATTCCTGGTCAGAAAACTAAGATCTCACAGGCCACTGGGCAACCAAGACCTCGTGCCACAGAGACTGGCCTCACACTCTAGAGCCTGAGTGCCACAACCAGGGAGCCTGCGGGCTGCAACTACTAAGCCAGCACGCCACAATTAGAGAGTCCCGGGGCCGCAGTAAAGGACCCCACAGGATGCAACTGATGCCTGATGCAAATACACAGTTTTTAAAAAAGAAGAAGAAACGTGGTCTTTAAAAAAAGGAAAGTAAACCATAAAACTCACATGCTTCTTCTGAACGACTGGCTAAAACAAGTTTATTTGCAACAACAGTCTTTTTGCCTGCTTAGATAAAGGAAAAGAATTCTTAGATTCAGAAAAATGAGAAGGGCTGTACTGAGGGAAAATAAAGACAAAGACAAATGTTAAAAATAAATTATAAGCAAGTAGTTACGACTTTCCCAGTAGAGATAATAACATACTTGTTTTAGGAAGCTTTGAATTTTTGTGACCAGCAGCTAACATGTCTAATTAGTCCATATATTAAAGAGAATTTTCACATCCTCAATTAAAATACGCTGCTGCTGCTAAGTCACTTCAGTCATGTCCAACTCTGTGCGACCCCATAGATGGCAGCCCACCAGGCTCCCCTGTCCCTGGGATTCTCCAGGCAAGAACGCTGGAGTGGGTTGCCATTTCCTTCTCCAATGCATGAAAGTGAAAAGTGAAAGTGAAGTCGCTCAGTCATGTCCGACTCTTGGCGACCCCATGGACTGCAGCCTGCCAGGCTCCTCCGTCCATGGGATTTTCCAGGCAAGAGTACTGGAGTGGGGTGCCATTGCCTTCTCCTAAAATATGCTATTAGAACCAAATAAAATATGAAAGTATATATCATGGGTATCCTATAATGTAGGGTGTGATTACTTTCCTTAATCCTGTTATTTAAAGTTTATTTCTTTTAGTAGTCAGTTTATTCATTTTGGCTTCTCTGGTGGGCTCAGCGGTACCCACCTGCAATGCAGGAGATTTGGGTTCAATCCCTGGGTTGGGAAGACACTCTAAAGAAGGAAACAGCAACCCATTCCAGTCTTCTTTCCTGGGAAACCCCAGGGACACAGGACCCTGAAGGGTTACAGTACATGGTGGCGCAAAAGAGTCAGACACAAATTACTGACTGAACAACAACATCTGTGGTTGTGATTACTTCTGTTAATTTATGGAACTGATTCTTTGTCTTCCTGCTTTGAGAGTGCTACCTGCCTGTATCCTCCCATTTCCTTTGCAAGGGCAGAAAGCAAACAAAACTGTACATAACTTATCAGCAAATGATTAGAAACAGGCAGGCAGAGGAGAAATACTGGAACATTAGGAAATTTTTACTTTTGTAAAAATTTTTTATTTTAGAATAGATTTTTAGCTGAAAGGACATCATCTTTAAATCTCTCCCTATTGAGTATGAAGAGGCACCTGTATAACATCAGCAAACATTTAAAATGTTACTACTACCTTTTATGTAATTCAGCACTGACTGCTAAGCCCATTATAATTAAAATCTAATTTATATTAAAGTCTAAACAATGAAATGTTTTGAGTATTTTTATATACTTGTCTGTTTTGCAGAATTTGCTTAATTTTGATTTAACCTCAAAACTTTACCCATCCCAACCCCACCCTCAACAAAGGAAAATTTTCTCCTAGAAATGGTGTTTTCTGTCAGTAGTCCTGTATTATTTTTTCCCCTTGGCAAAGGCATTTAAGGCATGGTACACATTCTTAACTTTGGGCTTCCCTGGTGGCTCAGCCAGTAAAGAATCTGTCTTCTGTGCAGGAGACCCAGGTTTGATCTCTGGGTTGGGAAGATCCCCTGGAGTAGGAAATGGCAACCCAGTCCAGTATTCTTCCTTGGAGAATTCCATGGACAGAGGAGCCTGGTGGCTGTAGTCCATGGGGTCACAAAGAGTTGGACATGACTGTGTAACTAACACACATCACACACACAATTTCTTAACAGGTCCACTTGCTCTGTGGCATCCTCCTGGCACCAACCCTGTTGATAATCCTGATAAAAATACTTTCAAGTAGTTTACTTAGACAATAAAGGTGAACTGTGCTACAAATAGTACTGTAGTTTCCCTCCTCTCCTATTGAAAACACCCTTTGAGTCCCTTTCTTCACCTCCCTCCTCAAACTGGCAGAGGAAGGTTGCTCTTCTACATACTCTTATTTGGGTAAAAATGGAATTTGCCAGGTAAGAGTACTGGAGTGGGTTGCCATTCCCTTCTCCAGGCGCTCTTCCTGACTCAGGGACTGAACCCAGTTCTCCTGCACTGCAGGGAGATTCTTTACCATCTGAGCCTCCAGGGAAGCCCACAATAGAAAGGACTGCTTCCCAACTCCCCTCCCATCATAAATCAGAAAGTAGAGACACTGGGGAGCTTCTCTGTAATCATACAAGGAGGAGTGGCCAGAGGGGACACCAAGAAGCCTGACGCTCCATTGTTCTGGAACTGGGGCTGCAGTTAGGGTGGAAAGGGTGGTTACCAGGCAGTTGCAAAGGTCGGTTCCATCCTTGGACTGTGGAAACAGTGAGGACCAAGCAGTGTGGCGTGTGATATGAGGACTGAGTGCCTAGGGACAAAAAGAGCAGAGGACAGGAATGCCTTCCAACACAGGGAATCTGAAATGGTAATTCTTCTTGCAGTGACAGCCTCCTCACCCAAGAACATGACCATTGAAAAGATGGTGCTTGGATATACGGTATTTGGATATGTGACATTTCTATGTCAGGTTTTTAAAATAGCAGTTTGTTAACATTTAGGTGGTGAAGAAACCCACATTCTGATATTGTAGACAAATGAAGATCCCTTAATAGCTTTTCTTTTCTGAATTACATATGTGCAGTTATACATGTTTTGACCTGTGGCACTCATATTTATCATGTATCACCTTCATAGAAGATCTAGAAAAGTATGCAGGTGATGGATAAAGTATATTTAACCTGTCAGTCTCAAACCCAACTCATTTAAGGAACACTTTAGAGGAACATAACAGTTCCTAGGGTGAGTAAAGACGTTTTAACAAATATCAATATAGTTATCAAGCAGTCAGCAGTATACCTAACATACAACAGAAATGCTTTTCTTGCTAAGAAACTAAAATTGTCTTCTAACATTGATGATATCATGAAATTCATGATATCCATGATGTGCTTTGTTTTTAGCTAGAGAAATCCACAATGCTCTATAGTACTGTCTGTCTGCTCCTAACGCAATGTAGGTTACAGCGAAGTTAAAAAGTTCTGTCTTATTTTTTCCATGTTGTCAGTTTTGGTGGGTTTTTTAAACTATTTTGTCTACTACTGTACCTTGTAAGTCTCTAACATTAAATATAACATTGAATAATAAGACATTTCTTAATAAACAGATGTTATATCTTAAGCACTATTAACAGGTTTTTAGGTTAAAAGTACATGTAATATTCTTAGGTAAATCAAAAGATTACCTTCTCTACAAAAACTAATTACAAAATGGGCATATGTGCATTGGAATATCTCTGTAACAGAGAATCCATGAGTTACAATAGCTCTACTTAGTCACACCCTATGAATTTTATATCTTCTCTTATTATAGAAAAACATGGCAAACAAATAAACACTGCTTTTATGTAACCTAAAAATTACAAAGATGAGCATAACAAGGTTCGATTAAATATTTACTGAATTAATAAATGAAGTTAAAGCTAGGTTGCCAATTTTAACAAAGTCAACATAATAAACAAAAAGATGTAAGAAGCTGGTTACTGAGATAAATATTTTTTCAATGGCAACAATACAAAAATCAGGCAAAGTGAATATATACTTCCAAAATAGCAGCAGTTTTGGCAATAGCTTAAATTCTTAGCCATAGAACCAGTGAAACACTGAAAACAAACTTTCAGTTAAAGTAACTTATGGCTTGATAGCGACATCCTGATATAACTTAGAAAACTGAGGTATATAATACTCCCAAATGTAAGACAAAATGCAAGAGTCATGACTGGAAACCTTCATCTTACGAAGTAGGGGTGGGCAACTCTCTTCTGAAAAGAAGCATGTCAGAAGTGTTTTGTTTCATGAGCCAAATGATCTTTGTTACAACTACTCACCTCTGCTCTTATAGCATGAGAGTCACCATAGGAAATACAAATGAATGAATGTAACTGCATTTCAATAAAACTAGTTATTAAAAACAAGCACTCTTCAGATCTGGCCCATGAGCAGTAATTGACCAATCCCTGTTCAAAAATTTGCTTCCAACTAAAATCAGCTATACCTCAGAAGTCACCAGTCTTTCATGCATATAATCACAAAGAAAAATTATTAAACAAAAAAGAGAAACTGAGTTTTAAAGAGTCACAGAATTAGAAGAAGATAATAATACCCAGTTTTAATTTTATTTTTTCCCATGAAGCACCCAAGCAACTACAAAGTCCTTAAATTGCATAATTTTAATTTTTAAAGTGGAAACCATGGTTGTTTATATGGAATTCTTTAAAGAAAAAGATCAATGAATTTTAATTATCTAGAAGACATATCTTTCAATTAATATATTCCAAACAGGATTTCAAAGTAGCTCTGACATTATTCAGCAAAAAAATTCAGGTTAAGGACTTCCCTGGTGACCCAGTGGTTAAGAATCACCTGTCAATGCAGGGACATGGGTTCGATCCCTGGTCCTAGGAGATTCCACATGCTGCGGAGCAACTAAGCCCACGGGTCTCAGCTACTGAGCCTGTGTCCTAGAGCCACAACTACTGAACCCCAGGAGCTCCAGAGACCATGCGCTGCAACAGAAGTCACCACAATAAAAAGCCTGAACACCACAACTAGAGAAACCCCACGGCCATCGACGAAGATACAGTGCAGCCAAAAATAAAAGTTCAAGTTAAGATCAAGATAGTCTATAACGTAATATTCATTCTACTTGTTGACGGATAAAATAACCAAGCTGTAAACATTTCTATACATTTTAAAACCAATTATAAGATACACTTCAGATCTCCAACTGAGAGAACAGGAGATAATTTTTTGTTGTTTTTTGAACATCTGGAAATTCTTTATAGTTATATGCTCATATGGTTTGGTGGAAATGTACTGTATTTTTAGGCACTACATGGAAACCAGTGGAAATGGTTCTCACAGGCACAGTTTTAACATTAGAGTGAACAAATGGATTTGTAAACATACATAAAGGGAAAATTGAAAAACTGAAAGAATTGTAAAGCCTGATGTTGAGAAATCTGAAACTGCTCAGTTTTAAATATAACAAACTCAAATCACAGTACTCTCTAAAGTATCCTAATTTCATCTCCATTTCTATTGAAACTAAAAAGAATTCCATTAGGATAATAAAATATTTAAATCGAAGAAACAGAATGACAGCTTAAACAACAGGGAAAATCATTTTGCCTGTTACTATGAGTCATTCTAGACTAAAAGTTATTGAATTTTTTTATCAATCCCAAAGCCTCTGAACTTTGACTTTATCCAAAACAATACTATGTCTCAAATCCAAGNTCGAAGAAACAGAATGACAGCTTAAACAACAGGGAAAATCATTTTGCCTGTTACTATGAGTCATTCTAGACTAAAAGTTATTGAATTTTTTTATCAATCCCAAAGCCTCTGAACTTTGACTTTATCCAAAACAATACTATGTCTCAAATCCAAGGTTTATACAAAACCAGACTTTGCTTTAACATAGGCAGTTGTATCATTTTCCATATTCTCATTATTGGAAAAATGAACTCACCAATTAGGTGGAAGTTGTGTTTTTTATCCTAAAAGTAAATTATCCTAAAAATCCATATATAAGATTTACTTAACAGATATATCTAGAATTTGTTCTACAATATACACAAATTTCATATGAATGTTTCTTGTGAATATTTTCCTTTATCCAAAACTCAGCAATAGGGCTTCCCAGGTGGTGCTAGTGGTAAAGAACGTGCCTACCAATACAGGAGACTTAAGAGATGCAGCTTCAATCCCTGGGTCAGGAAGATTCCCTGGAGAAGGAATGGCAACCCACTCCAGTATTCTTGCCTGGGGAATTCCATGGGCAGAGGAGCTTTGCAGGTTACAGTCCATAGAGTTTCAAAGAGTTGGACATGACTGAAGCAACTTAACACACTGCATGCACACATAACAAAACTCAGCAATAGCAATCGAAGTCTTTATCCTTTGGAGCTACAAATTCACAGAAGTCCCTGAGAGCCAAGAGTGCAAAGGAATCACACAGATGACAGAGGGGGAGAAAGAGAGCCCCCTCTAAACCTGTGTATAATGTCCTGGTAAACTCTGAAAACTGCACATGTGTATACTGACTCTAATAAACACTGCAAAAGATTTGAAAACTGAACTTTGATGCAGAACACTGCTCAGGTCCCAGACTTTTCCCTGATGGCACACATGAGGTGATTGGATAACACTGCAAAAGCTTCAAAAACTAAACTGACTTTGAAACCACAGCCCTCAGGAGCCAAGGTAGGCTTTGCAATCTGAATACAATCTAAATAGGTGGATACACTGTCAAAACAAAACAAATCAACATTTTGGCAGCATTTTAGTGGGATACAGAATTTCACAGTATAATACTTAAAATATAGTGAATGCAATAGAGAATTTCAATGGATATGAATTTGAGAAAACTCTGGGAGATAGTGAAGGAGAAAGGAACCTGGTGTGCTGCATGTGGTCCGTGGGGTTGCAGAGTCTGACACGACTTAGTGACCGAACAACAAGAACTCAAGAACTCAAAGAGGCAGAAAAATCTCAACAATGTCAAGGCAAAAGAAAATAAACAGACATCAACATCAAGATGACCCAGAGGGTGGAATTATCAAAACCTTTTAAGCATGTATGACAACCACGTCCCATAAAGTGAGAATTAAAACTCTCAAAATGAAGTGAATGATATGTATCTCAAAGAAACTATAAACTACAATTCAACTAAAAAACGGGCAAAGAACTTGGACATAGTTCCAAATACGTGCAGATGGCCAATAATAAGCACATTGAAAAGATGCTAACCATCAGAGAAATGAAAGTCAAAAGCACAGTAAGACACCAATTACATCCATTAGGAAATCTATTATCAAAAGATTAATAAATAACAAGTGTAGGTAAGGATATAGAGAAACTGGAATGCTTGTGCACTGTCAGTGGGAATATAAAGCAGTGTAGCTGCTAGGAAGAGTGGTGCAGCAGTTCCTCAAAAAATTAAAAATATGATCCAGCAGTTTTATAATGCTTCTGGTTATAGTACACCCAAAATGACTGGAAGTATAATCTTGAATTGAAGTGAAGTTGCTCAGTCGTGTCTGACTTTTTGCAACCCCATGGACTGTAGCCCACCAGGCTCCTCCATCCATGGGATTCTCCAGGCAAGAATACTGGAGTGGGGTGCCATTTCCTTTTCCAGGGGATCGTTCCGACCCAGGGGTTGAACCCAGGTCTCCTGCATTGCAGGCAGACGTTAACCTCTGAGCCACCAGGGAAGCCCATAATCTTGAAGAAATAGTCATATAGCCATGTTCATAACAGTATTACTCACAGTAATCAAAGGCGGAAGCAACCATCAATAGATGAATGGATAAATACAATGTGATATATACCTACAATGAAATCCTATTCAACCTGAAAAAGAAAGGACATTCTGACACACACTAAAACATGGGTGAACCTTGAGACATTATGCTAAGTGAAATAAGCCAGTCATGAAAAGAATAATACTGTATGATTCCACTCAGACAAGGTAGTTTACAATGGTCAAATTGATGGGAATAGAAAGCAGAATGGTTGTTGCCAGAGGCTCAGGGTAAGAACAATGAGAGGTTAATATTTAACGCATTAGAGAGTTTCAGTTTTCCAAGATGAAAAATGGAATGCAAGGATGGCTGTACAATAATGTGAATATACTTAATGCCACAGAGCTGCATACTTAAAAAGTTAAATTTTGTGCTGTATATATTTACAACAAATTTAAACAATAATTAAAAGGAAAATAATTTTTTAAAGGGAAATTTTATAATTAAAAAAAAAACAAGAAGTGAAGTTTGGTATGGATGGTGGTGGTTTAGTCGCTCAGTCCTGTCTGACTCTTTGCGACCCCATGGACTGCAGCCTGCCAGGCTCCTCTGTCCATGGGATTCTCCAGGCAAGAGTATTGCATTTCCTTCTCCAGGGGATCTTCTCAACCCAGGAATTGAACCTGGGTCTCCTGCATTGCAAGCAGCTTCTTTACCAACTGAGCTATAAGTGAAGCCCTTGGGGTGGATGAGTTTATTTAAAAAAAAAAAAAAAAATCAAGGTCAATAGAACAAAGACTTACTGTGGAGACAGATCACTGAAATTTTCAAATCTGAACAAAAGAAAGTGAAAGTGAAGTCGCTGACTCTTTGCGACCCCATAGACTGTAGCCTACCAGGCTCCTCCGTCCATGGGATTTTCCAGGCAAGAGTACTGGAGTGGGTTGCCATTTCCTTCTCCAGAGGATCTTCCCTCAACAAAAGAAGGAATATAACTGAATAAAGACAGTAGAGTCTCAGGAACTTGGTGGTGATGGTTTACTCGCTAAGTTGTGTCCAACTCTTGTGACCCCATGGACTATAGTCCTCCAGGTTCCTCTGTCCATGGGATTCTCCAGAAAAGAATACTGGAGTGGGTTGACATTTCCTTCTCCAGAAGATCTTCCCAACCGAGGAATCTTGCATTGCAGGCAAATTCTTTACCAACTGAGCTACAAGGGAGGCCACCCAGAAACTTGGAGGACAATATAAATATGAAGTTTGACATGCATATTCTTAGAGCTCTAAAAGAAAGAGAGAAAGAGACTGATGCAGAAAAACTATGTATATTTTAGAAAAGAGTGACTCTCCAATACAGTTGAAACTAGCACAGTATTGTAAATCAACTATACTTCACTAAAAATGTTTTTAATAAAATGTAAATTAAATTGGAACTCTACAAATTCTTAATCCAAATTAATGTATAAAAGAGTAAAAAGAATCAAAAAATGGTATTCAAACACAAAACAATTATAAGTGGTAGATGTAAGCTTGACCATGTCAGTAATTGCATAAAATATAAATGGTCTACACAAACATTAAAGAAAATAAAGCAATTTGGATTTAAAAAATAAGTAAAATACTGCCTACAAGAAACCAATATTAAATAAAATGATATTGTAGGATAAAACTAAAATGAAGGGCACAAAAAATCAACCATGAATCAACCAAAAGGAAGCTATAATGACAAGTATTAAATCCAAATAAAGAAGACCATGTTTTGTTGAGTCTTAAATCATGTCAAATTCTTTTGTGACCCCATGGACTGTAGCCTGCCAGTCTCCTCTGTCCATAGGTTTTCCCAAACAAGAATACTGGGCTGGGTTGCCATTTCCTTTTCCAAGGGATCTTCCCAAATTAAGGATTGAACCTGTGTTCCTACATTTCAGGTGGATTCTTTATCACTGAGCCACCAGGTAAAGGAAAATTCCCATAAACAGGGCATTACAGAGCAATAAGGAAGTTGATTCACCAAGAAGATATATACCACAACCCAGGTCCTCAAATAAACTTTAAATATTTTTAAAAATTGAAATCATATAAAGTATATTCTTTGCCTATAATTATATTAAAAAAATCAATGACTGACATACATCTTGAAAATCCCCAAATATTTGGATATTAAATGTGGTCCACTGGAGAAGGGAATAACAAACCACTCCAGTATTCTTGGCTTGAGAACACCATGAACAATATGAAAAGGCAAAAAAAAAAAAAAAAAAGACACTGGAAGATGAGTCACCCCAGGTTGACAGGTATTCAATATGCTACTGGAGAAAAGCTGAGAAATAGCTCCAGAAGGAATAAAGAGGCTGGGCCAAATCAGAAATGACACTCAAATGTGGATGTGTCTGGGGTTAACAGTAAAGACCAATGCTGTAAAGAACAATTTTGCATAGGAACATGGAATGTTAAGTCCGTGAATCGGAAGACTGGATGTGGTCAAGCAGGAGATGGCAAAAGGAGATATCGTCATTTTAGGAAAGAGTAAACTAAAATGAACAGGAATGGGTGAATTTAATTCAGATGGCCATTGTATCTACTACTGTTGCCAAAAGCCCTGAGAAGAAATGGAGCAGTCCTCAATAGTCAACAAAGGGTCAGAAATGCAATACTTAGGTACAATCTCAAAAATGACAGAATGCTGTTTCTAAGGCAAGCCACTCAACATCACGGTAATCCAAGTCTTTTCCCCAAGCAGTAACACAGAAGAAGCTAAAGTTGAATGGTTCTATGAAGACCTACGTGACCTTCTAAAACTAATACCAGAAAAAGATATCATTTTCATCACAGGTGACAAGAATACAAAGGGAGGAGGAAATCAAGAGATAACCTGGAATAACAGGCAAGTTTGGCCTTGGAGTACAACATGAAGCAGAGCAAAAGCTAAAAGAGTTCTGCCAAGAGAACACACTGGTCATAGCAAACACCCTCTTCCAACAACACAAGAGATGACTATACACGAGGACATCACTGGATGGTCAATACTGACATCAGACTGACTATATTTTCTGTAACCAAATATAGAGAAGCTCTATACAGTCAGCAAAAGCAAGACCTGGAGCTGACTGCAGTTCAGATCATCAGCTCCTTACTGAAAAATTCAGGGTTAAATTGAAGAAAGAAGGGGAAAGCATCAGGCCATTCAGGTATGATGTAAATCTAATCCCTTATGATTATACAGTGAAGGTTATAAATAGACTCAAGGGATTAAATCTCATAGAGTGCCTGAAGAACAATGGATAGAGGTTTGTAACATTGTGCAGGGGGTGGTGACTAAAACTATCACAAAGAAAAAGAAATTCAAGAAGCCAAAGGGGTTGTCTGAGGATGCTTACAAATAACTGAGAAGATAAATAAAAAGCAAAGGAGAAAGGGGAAGATATATCCAACTGAATGCAGAGTTCCAGAGAAGAGCAAGGAGAGAAAAGAAAGCCTTTTAAAGTAAATAATGCAAAGAAATAAAGGAAAACAATAGAATGGAAAAGACTAGAGATCACTTCAAGAAAACTGGAGATACCAAGGGAACATTTTATACAAAGATGGGCACAATAAAGAACAGAAATGGCATAGACCTAACAGAAGCAGAAGAGATTAAGAAGAGATGGCAAGAATACACCAAAGTCTATACCAAAAAAATTAAGTCTTAATAACCCAGAGATCATGGCATCCGGTCCCATCACTCCATGGGAAATAGAAACAGTGGAAACAGTGTCAGACTTTATTTTGGGGGGCTCCAAAATCACTGCAGATGGTGACTGCAGCCATGAAATTAAAAGACACTTACTCCTTGGAAGGAAAGTTATAACCAACCTAGATAGCATATTCAAAAGCAGAGACATTACTTTGCTGACTAAGGTCCATCTAGTCAAGGCTATGTTTTTTCCAGTAGTCATGTATGGCTGTGAGAGTTGGACTGTGAAGAAGGCTGAGTGCTGAAGAACTGATGCTTTTGAACTGTGGAGTTGGAGAAGACTCTTGAGAGTCCCTTGGACTGCAAGGTGATCCAACCAGTCCATTCTGAAGGAGATCAACCCTGGGATTTCTTTGGAAGGAATGATGCTAAAGCTGAAACTCCAGTACTTTGGCCACCTCATGTGAAGAGTTGACTCATTGGAAAAGATTTTGATGCTGGTAGGGATTGGAGGCAGGAGGAAAAGGGGATGACAGAGGATGAGATGGCTGGATGGCATCACTGACTCAATGGACGTGAGTCTGAGTGAACTCCGGGAGTTGGTGATGGACAGGGAGGCCTGGCGTGCTGTGATTCACGGGGTCGTAAAGAGTCAGACACGACTGAGTGACTGAACTGAACTGATAACCCAGATAACCACAATGGTGTGGCCATCACCTACAGTCAGACATCATGAAGTGTTAGGTCAAGTGGGCCTTAGGAAGTATTACTAAGAACAAAGCTAGTGGAGGTGATGGAATTCCAATTGAGCTATTTCAAATTCTAAAGATGATGCTGGTTAAGTGCTGCACTCAATATGCCAACAAATTTGGAAAACTCAGCAGTGGCTACACAGGACTGAAAAAGGTCCGTTTTCGGCCACTCCCAAAAAAGAGCTATGCCAAAGATTGTTCAAACTATCATAAAATTGCACTCATTTCACATGCTAGCAAGATAATGCTCAAAATCCTTCAAGCTAGGTTTCAACATTACACTAACTGAGAATTTCTAGATGTACAAGCTGGATTCAGAAAAGGCAGAGGAACCAGAGATCAAATTGCCAACATCTGTATTTCTTCTTTGGAGAAATGTCTATTTAGTTCTTTGGCCCATTTATTTGATTGGGTTGTTTATCTTTCTGGAATTGAGCTGCAGGAGTTGCTTGTATATTTTTGAGATTAATTCTTTGTCAGTTGTTTCATTTGCTATTATTTTCTCCCACTCCGAAGGCTGTCTTTTCACCTTGGTTATAGTTTCCTTTGTTGTGCAGAAGCTTTGAATTTTAATTAGGTCCCATTTGTTTATTTTTGCTTTTATTTCCAGTATTCTGGGAGATGGGTCATAGAGGATCCTGCTGTGATGTATGTCGGAGAGTGTTTTGCCTGTGTTCTCCTCTAGGAGTTTTATAGTTTCTGGTCTTACACTTAGAGCTTTAATCCATTTTGAGTTTATTTTTGTGTATGGTGTTAGAAAGTGATCTAGTTTGATCCTTTTACAAGTGGTTGACCAGTTTTCCCCAGCACCACTTGTTAAAGAGATTGTCTTTAATCCATTGTATATTCTTGCCTCCTTTGTTGAAGATAAGGTGTCCATAGGTGTGTGGATTTTTCTCTGGGCTTTCTATTTTGTTCCATTGATCTATATTTCTGTCTTTGTGCCAGTACCATGCTGTCTTGATGACTGTGGCTTTGTAGTAGAGCCTGAAGTCAGGCATATTGATTCCTCCAGTTCCATTCTTCTTTCTCAAGATTGCTTTGGCTATTCGAGGTTTTCTGTATTTCCATACAAATTGTGAAATTATTTGCTCTAGCTCTATGAAAAATACCGCTGGTAGCTTGATAGGGATTGCACTGAATCTACAGATTGCTTTGGGTAGTATACACATTTTCACTATATTGATTCTTCTGATCCATGAATATGGTATATTTCTCCATCTATTAGTGTCCTCTTTGATTTCTTTCACCAGTGTTTTATAGTTTTCTATATATAGGTCTTTAGTTTCTTCAAAGAAGACATGCAGATGGCTAAGAAACACATGAAAAGATTCTCAACGTCACTCATTATCAGAGAAATGCAAATCAAGACCACAATGAGGTACCATTTCACGCCAGTCACAATGGCTGCCATCCAACAATCTACAAGCAATAAATTCTGGACAGGGTGTGGAGAAAAGGGAACCCTCTTACACTGTTGGTGGGAATGCAAGCTAGTACAGCCACTATGGAGAACAGTGTGGAGATTCCTTAAAAAATTGGAAATAGAACTGCCTTATGACCCAGCAATCCCACTGCTGGGCATACATACCAAGGAAACCGGAATAGAAAGAGAGACATGTACCCCAATGTTCATTGCAGCACTGTTTATAATAGCCAGGACATGGAAGCAACCTAGATGTCCATCAGCAGATGAATGGATAAGAAAGCTGCGTTACATATACACAATGGAGTATTACTCAGCCATTAAAAAGAATACATTTCAATCAGTTCTAATGAGGTGGATGAAACTGGAGCCTATTATACAGAGTGAAGTAAGCCAGAAAGAAAAACACAAATACAGTATACTAACGCATATATATGGAATTTAGAAAGATGGTAA
>SJYX01018150.1:27449-64492 GCA_006410675.1 Oreotragus oreotragus | reverse complement strand
GCTAGTACAGCCACTATGGAGAACAGTGTGGAGATTCCTTAAAAAATTGGAAATAGAACTGCCTTATGACCCAGCAATCCCACTGCTGGGCATACATACCAAGGAAACCGGAATAGAAAGAGAGACATGTACCCCAATGTTCATTGCAGCACTGTTTATAATAGCCAGGACATGGAAGCAACCTAGATGTCCATCAGCAGATGAATGGATAAGAAAGCTGCGTTACATATACACAATGGAGTATTACTCAGCCATTAAAAAGAATACATTTCAATCAGTTCTAATGAGGTGGATGAAACTGGAGCCTATTATACAGAGTGAAGTAAGCCAGAAAGAAAAACACAAATACAGTATACTAACGCATATATATGGAATTTAGAAAGATGGTAATGATAACCCTGTATGCAAGACAACAAAAGAGACACAGATGTATAGAACAGTCTTTTGGACTCTGTGAGAGAGGGTGAGGGTGGGATGATTTGGGAGAATGGCATCGAAACGTATAATATCATATAAGAAATGCGTCACTAGTCTAGGTTCAACGCAGGGTGCAGGATGCTTGGAGCTGGTGCACTGGGATGACCCAGAGGGATGGTGTGGCGCGGGGAGTGGGAGGAGGGTTCGGGATTGGGAACATGTGTACACCCGTGGCAGATTCATGTTGATGTGTGGCAAAACCAATACAATATTGTAAAGTAAAGATACTACTAATATTAATAATAAATAAAATTTAAAAATTTTTTTAATTGCCAACATCCACTGCAACACAGAAAAAGCAAGAGAGTTCCAGAAAAACATCTACTTCCGCTTCATTGACTATGCCAAACGGAAACTGACTCACCTAGTGTTGTTTGACATCTTGTAAGAATTTCTCTACCCTTATCGTCTGGTGTAATGGACAGAGGACTCTTTGGACATACGTCCAGTTCTTCGTTGTCAATCTTGGTCTGTACCTTTTTGCTTAGTAAAGTTTTAACCCTTTCCTCAGGCAGTTCCGGCATATAACAGTGGGACGAATAAATTGAAACTACATCTCCTGTAGTACGCTTTACGACCCGACCTACTTAGTCTTCGACCTTAGTTCTGACGACCCGCTTTATAGTTATTGAAGTCTATACATCTACTATGTTGAGATTACCGTCTTTCTCTTCTCCTTGATTTCTCGGAGATCTACTTTCACTTTCTCCTCTCACTTTTTCGACCGAATTTTGAGTTGATTCAAAACACAAAGATCATGGCATCTGGTCCCATCACTTCACGGTAAACAGATGGAGAAAAGTGGAAACAGTGACAGATTTTATTTTCTTCAGCTTCAAAATCACTGCAGATAGTGACTGCAGCCATGAATTTAAAAGATGCTTGCTCCTTGGAAGAAAAGGTACGATAAACCTAGACAGTACATTAAAAAGCAGAGACATCACTTTGTCATTGAAGTCTGTATAGTTAAATCTACGGTTTTTCCAATAGTCATGTACAGATATAAGAGTTGAACCATAAAGAAGGCTGAGCACCAAAGAATTGATGCTTGGAACTGTGGTGCTGGTGAAGACTCTGGAGAGTCCCTTGGACAGCAAGGAAGGAGATCAAACCAGTCAATCCTAAAGGAAATCAACCCTGAATATTCATTGGAAGGGCTGATGCTGAAGCTGCAGCTTTGATAATTTGGTTACGTGATGTGAAGAACTGACTCATTAGAAAAGAACCCGAAGCTGTGTAAGACTGAGGGCAGGAGAAAAAGAGGGCGAGGGAGGATGAAATGGTTGAATGGCATCATCAGCTCAATGGACATGAGTTTGAGCAGGCTCCAGGAGACAGTGAAGGACAGGGAAGTCTGGCGTGCTGCAGTCCATGAGTCACAAAGAGCTGGACACAAATTAGCGACTGAACAAGAACAACAAAAAAAGTCCAAAGGCAAATGATTTAAAAACCCAGAACGCTTAATTTTGAAAACACTCCCTAAAAACAAAAGATGCTAATTAAGTTTCTTCTTCACATAATCTCTTTCCTTTTAAACAAAACTATAGTAGGAGACGGGCTTCCCTGGAAGCTCAGCTGTTAGAGACTCCACCTGCAATGCAGAAGACTCCAGTCTGATTCATGGGTCAGAATCTTCTGGAGAAGGGATAGGCTACTCATTCTAGTATTCTCAGGATTCCCTAATGGCTCAGATGGTAAAGTATCTGACTTGCAATGAGGGAGACCTGGGTTCGATCCCTGGGTTGGGAAGATCCCTTGGAGAAGGCCGGGGCAACCCACTCCACTCTTCTTGCCTGGAGAATCCTCATGGACAAAGGAGCCTGGTGGGCTACATACATACAGTCCATGGGGTCCGAAAGAGTTGGACAGGACTGAGTGACTAAGCACAGCACAGCAGGAGCTAAATAGCAACAGTAAATACATGATAACTTTATAAAAGCTGGGAATCTTATTACATGGGTCATCAAATGAAGAGTTACTTTGTTTGGAATTTTTGTGGACGTGTTAAACAATTGTGGTTTTCCAAGCACTGCAAACTACCAAGTAAATTTTGTTGTATCTTTCCTGTTGTATCTTTCTATACACTGACTGTACTAACTTCTTCCATCAACTCATAAGAGAGAAGATATGTTCAAGAAAATATAAACACTATAGAGAGGAGATTAACAAAGGTTTCTTGGCTGTTGTCCAGTATAGAGGGGGGAAAAAAGACCAACTTCAATTTGACTGGAACTTGTTTAAGACATCTGAATGTTTTTAAAGGCAGCTTTGAGATCCTCTTTTTGGCTGCTGATGAAGCAGTTTGGCTGCTGAATTTAGGAACGGAGTAGTTCCTTGGAAGACTTTGGCACCTAGAAAACAAAGTAGAATGTACCGCAGGACAGTAACAGATGGAACTGACATACACAAAGAATAGTATGGCACTTGCAATGACTTTTTTTTTTCTGCTGGCATCTGGGGATATTTAGGGAGGAACCCAAAATGGGATATTAGTTATTCCAAAACCATATGAAGTACAGTTGTGAGCAGAACATCTGAAGATTCATTCTTATGACTATAATGCTTTAGAATTTAAAATAAAGAATTGGGGGAATATGAAGACTAATGAAAACATCCATGCATACACACACCATCTTAAAATGAATTACTGGAAACATAGTGGGATAAACCATTTTCCTTTGGTTTTAAGGGAAAAAAATGTAGTATATATACAGTATTATCAAAAATTTTTTATTCTCTGAACCAGAATCATTTTTGGATCTCTCAGAGTACTTTTAAATTTCCTTCCTAAATAGAATCTTACATACCAGTTGAAGGCAGAATATCAATGACTTGTTTTTACATAATTATATCTCCCTCAGGATATTACTAAGAGTATGTGACACATAAAAGTATTCAGTGAGTGTATGTATACTAGAAGAAACATCTGTCTACCAAGAGACGGTAATTGGTTATTACTAAAATGTCTATGTAAGCATTTTTAAAGATAAAGCTGCTAAACTACTGCAAATGATAACTAATATTTATTGTGCATTTGGTACAGTGGTAAAGAATCCGCCTGCCAATGCATGAGACCTGGGCTTGATCCCCAAGTTGAGAAGATCCCCTGGAGAAGGAAATGGCTATCCCCTCCATTATTCTTGCCTGAGAAGTTCCATGGACAGAGGAGCCTGGCAAGCTATAGTTCATGTGGTCACAAGAGTTGGACAAGACTTAGCCACTAATAACAACAACAACATCGTGCACTCATTATATTGTTATAGCAACATGAAGAGCATTAATTGCATTGCATGACCTAGGCATCAAACCCTACATAAACCTGGTTCAGTCTCCATTTATGACAAAGGATATAAAGACATGGATAAGGAATTATAATCATTGTGTATATCTTGGAGTGTCTCAAGTCTTACATCAATTTTGACACTATGTTGGAAAATCAAACTCTAACTGCATAGTAAAACAGTAAGTGATATAAAATAATGGATTAAAATATTTCTATTTGATTCAAAGTTTTCAGATCATGTTATACAGTTCCCTGAATAATTTTTCATTTTGTTAAAGCATTTTTTTTTTTCCTGTCATGCTCTCCGTTGAAACTCTGTGCTGTGCTTAGTCACTCAGGCATGTTCAGCTCTTTGAGATTCCATGGACTGCAGCCCACCAGGCTCCTCTGTCCATGGGGATTCTCAAGGCAAGAAGACTGGAGTGGGTTGCCATGTCCTCCTCCAAGTGATCTTCCCAACCTAGAAATCCAACCCAAGTCTCCTGCATTGCAGGCAAATTCTTTACCATGTGAGCCACCAGGAAAGCCCAAGACTACTGGAGTGGGTAGCATGTCCCTTTCTCCAGGGGACCTTCCTGACCAGGAACCGAACTGTGTCTCCGGGACTGCAGGCAGAGTGTTTACCAGCTGAGCTACCATTTCTCTTTGTTTGTTTCTTAGCACTGTATTCTTTGATAACCACCGCCCCCCAAATAAAGCTGCATTTTGAAATTAAGAATTTACAAAGTCTTAATTTGAAGTTAAGAAATTAACTCAAAGTTGCTAGTGGTAGACTATATCACGTTTCCTAAAGGTGTCCTTATTCAAATTCTAGAAATTGTGGATCTGCGAATTACTCCTTTACACGGCAAGATGTGCTTAAATTAAGGATCTCAAATGGGAAGATTTCCCTAGATTATCTGGTTGAAGTGAGTGCAACCACAAGAGTAGTTACAAGAGGGTAGAAAATGGTTTAGAACAAAAGGTGTGACAGGAGAAGCAAACTGAAGCAATGCGCTTTGAAGATGGAGGAAAAGGCCACAGTGAGGAAAGCAGGCAGCCTTCATACGCTAGAAAAGCAAAGTCAAGGCACCCTCCTCAAAGCCTTGAAAAGAAACATAACCATGTTGACACCTTGATCTGAGGACTTCTGATCTTAGAAACTATAAGATACTGTATGCAAGACAGCAAAAGAGACACAGATGTATAGAACAGTCTTTTGGACTCTGTAGGAGAGGGAGAGGGTAGGATGATTTGGGAGAATGGCACTGAAACATGTATAATATCTTATAAGAAACAAATCGCCAGTATAGGTTCAATGCAGGATACAGGATGCTTGGGGCTGGTGCACTGGGATGACCCAGAGGGATTGTATGGGGAGGGAGGTGGGAGGGGGGGTTCAGGATTGGGAACACGTGTACACCTGTGGCAGATTCATGTTGATGTATGGCAAAACCAATACAGTATTGTAAAGTTAAAAAAAAAAAAAAAAGATACTAAACAGTGTTAAGTCCCAAGGTTTTATGCCATTAGTAGCTAGTTACATTAGCAATAGGAAACTGAAAGTGAAAGTCACTCAGTCCTGTCTGACTCTTTGTGACCTCATGGACTACACAGTCCATGGAATTCTCCAGGTCAGAATACTGGAGTGGGTAGCCTTTCCCTTCTCGAGGGGATCTTGCCAACCCAGGGATCGAACCCAGGTCTTCCATATTGCAGGCAGATTGTTTACCAGGTGAGCCACTGGGGAAGCCCGAGAATACTAGAGTGGGCAGCTGAGCCCTTCTCCAGCGGACCTTCCTGACCCAGGAATCAAAACGAGGTCTCCTGCGATGCAGGTGGATTCTTTACAAGCTGAGCTATCGGGGAAGTTCGGCAATAGGAAAGTAATATATTTTCCCATGTATTTGTGTGGTAAATAACATCGAGCTGTTTCAGAAATCTCTTAAAAAAAAGGCAAACCTATTCTTGATGTTAATTTTCATCAGCAGAGAATTCTCCATAGAAAGACCAGTAATAGTGGCCATTACATTTGGAAAGACTGCATTCATTGAACATATTTATATGAAAAAAAGGCTATGCTTTCTGAACATCAGCAATAAAATCATAAGGTTATAAATCAAACGAAAGGTTGCTAAAATTTTTAGTTTTTTAAAGAAATATATAATTCACAGAAGTATATAAAGTTTTAGTCAAATGAAATGTTATAACCATAACTTTATAAATATGTTGGACCATATAGACTGCAGGTTCTCAACCCATGCTGCACATTATCATCACCTGGGGAATTCTAGCAATAAATTCCATTTCCTGACCCTACCCTGAAAGACTCTGACTTAACCATTTGGGGTAAGACCCAGACATTAGTATGCCTTGAAAGGCCTGCAGGTGATTTTAACATATAGCTAGGAAGGGCTGAGAACAAGCAATATAATCTTTTATACAAGTCTATATGCACGGAGGAGCCTGGTGGGCTGCAGTCCATGGGGTCGCTAACAGTTGGACACGACTGAGCGACTTCACTTTCACTTTTCACTTTCATGCAATGGAGAAGGAAATGGCAACCCACTCCAGTGTTCTTGCCTGGAGAATCCCAGGGACGGGGGAGCCTGGTGGGCTGCCTTCTGTGGGGTCACTCAGAGTCGGACACGACTGAAGCGACTTACCAGCAGCAGCAGCATAACCCTTAATTAGTAATAAAATTCAGTTGAAAGATGTAAGAAGGCAACAAATACATTATATAGGAGTGTACCTGCTATTCTCTCTGTTATATTAGAGAATGCTGTGCTTCATAGATAATGATAATGGCAGATTTATTGATCGAATCATATGTGTTTGCCTAATTTTTCTAATCTCATTAGGTGCTTATGTGGCAATGTTACTGGTTGAGGCATATGGGAAGTATTAAGAAACTATTACATTAAAACTTTAAGACTTTCTTAACAGAAAAAAACTGAATATGAACTATTAGACTTTAAAAACATTTATTTTCCAAATTAAAACATATTAATATGAATAATTAGTATCCATTAAAATGTTCTAATAAAAAATTAAAATCTTTCTTGTTTTCACCACAACCAAATTTACAGGGGTAAGAATACACAGATAATGATAAACAGGTCAAGTTCATGAATTTTGTTAATTTTCATGTCTCTACCAAGTCTCACGCTTTAAGATATAAACAAAACAAATCATGTGGTATCAAGGGCACCAAAACAAAAACAGAAACTTAACAGCATGAAATAGGCAATTTTCACTGCTATAATCCAAACTTTTTCATGATGGTACATTTTTGTTTTTTCAAAAAAGCATTCCATTTGAAAATAGAGCACTTTTCCCAAGTCAAAAAAAAGCATAAGTTATTAAATCAGGCAAGAATGTGATACTTGTTATTCTATAACCTATGTATAATTATCTTCCTCCACACATGTAACAATGTTTCTTTATACTAAGAAACATTTAGAAATAGTTATAAACACTAAGTATTAGCAAACCAAAGAGCAGTGCTCATATTCTTCAACAAATATCAATTATTTCTTAAATCAGATCATTTGTTTATAGTAAATAACTTACACAGATTTTTAATCTATTTCATAAAGAGTGCATACACACAGAAACAACGTAATTAATCACTAACAAGCAACAGAACTAGTGTAATTTTAATTATCATCAATATTTATTTCTCAGTCTGTAACCTAATGTTCAACTGTTAGAAAGGATGGCAAACATTTATCACTGAACAATAAATAAAAACATATGTAATCCATACTCTACATCTGTTTCGTAAAATATCTCTTGACATGTAACTGAAATACATTATTTCAGATTCTTCTATAATTGTCTAACTAATTGGTATTAGCCAACCTTCATAGGGATAGCAGGAGAAATACCTTCTCTGGGATAAGTTATGTCAATGATTATATGCCTGAAATAATTTTAATTAGTATTTAAAAGTTTAAAATTTTTAAAGTTTTATGACATAATTCCACAGTGATCAGAGAACAGCTTTGTATGATTTTAATAACTTTAGAGCATAAAATTTTTTCACCTTGTTTTATGTCCCTGGATATGTTCCAGCATCTTCTAGTTTATAGTCTAAGAGAATTTGAATAGAATTTATATCCTACTGTTGTGTGAAAATTGTATAAATTTTAATTATGTTAATTGGTTCATGGTACCTTTCAGGTCTATTATATTCCTCTATTTTTCTGTATATTCATTCTGTTAATTTTTGAGAGTTTTATATGGGACGTGAAAAAAAAAGTGAAAGTGAAAGTTACTCAGTTGTGTCCAACTCTTTGCAAACCCATGGACTATACAGTCCTTGGAATTCTCTAGGCCAGAATACTGGAGTGGATAACCTTTCCCTTCTCCAGGGGATCTTCCCAATACAGGGATCGAATCCAGGTCTCCTGCACTGCAGGTGGATTCTTTACCAGCTGAGCCACAAGAAACATCAACTAAAAACTTAATTTATCTACTTAAAAAATAATTTTAATATATAATGGAGCTATATGTAAATTTGTCCTGTATTTTCCAAGTCGCCTCTAAATATGTTATCATACTTTCATAATTAAAAAAATAGAAAAAAATTTTAAGCTTATGATAATATAAAAGGGTTTATTAGGAAATTTTAGGAGGTGGGTGGGTGGGTGAGGTAAATAAGTCACAGTAAAATTTCTTGTTTCAACAGAAAAAGTATAGACTGTCACTGTGGTTTATAAACATCATTTCAATAACATCCTAAAAATCAGCCCATTGGGAACAAAACCCCTCTGTAACAAAGTATTAAATAGATAAGTATGCCATAAATTATTCAATAGAAATTTCTAGTGTTACTCAAAATAATTTGAATGTAGATGGGACTTCAGAGAGCATCTATCCACACCTCATTTTAAGAAGAGGAGATTGATGCTCAAAGAATTATATTTATCATTTTCATAGCAAATAAATACATTACTAGTGAAACATCATTACTAGTGAAGCATCAGTACTGGCTTCCTGATTTCCACTTCCAAACTCGACACACCCAGAGCACTTTTTAAGAAATGAGAACTCACCCAAAGTTTAATCATGAGTTGTGCTGAGATTTTTTTTTTTTTTCTTACCCTTTTGAACTTCTTCAAGCAACCCCATGTCCTTCCACTTTCAACACGCTGCTCTACCTTAAGTCAAAAATATTAGGACCAAAAAGGGTCTGATGATCCATCTTCACCCTTGTTAACTTCCATCCTGTGCCAGTGACAGAGTTGACAAAGTAACAAAAATTCTTTGAGATTTGTTTAAGCCCTTTTTGTATCTGTCTAAAGAAAGTATTTGCCAGAAAAGACTGATAAAGAAAATGCTAAATCAAGTTTTAAACAATGAGGACATTATTGTCTCAATCTCTCAAATGCTTTACAATCAAGGTCCCAGTTCCCCATCTCAAGAATGCAGGGTTTCTGCACCATTTTCATTTGTCGTCATCAGTGTGGACTTCATCTGGAGGTCAGTTTGGTTTTTGTTGATATAGAAGCAACAGAGACTTTCCTATTTTCCTCTGATGGGAGTGAAAATGGTTTTCCATAGGCTTCTCTAAGAGTCTAAAAAAATTTCCCTGAAGCCTCCAAAACATTTCTCCCTGCATCCCAACAGCCAGAATTTAGTCATACCCTAAAGCAATCGTCAGCAAGGGAGAAAAGATTACCTTTAGGCCAAACAGTACATCTCTGAAACAAGAGACAGGATGGTTTTCCCTATGACACATGACTTTGTGCACCAAGATACTGAACAGCATGTAGGTTCTATGAGAAAAGGAAGGAGGGGATCATAGTTGCTGAGCAGTCAGCCCTCAAAGTTCATTACTCCTTTAGCTACAAAATTTTCATACACAGCCTTATTCCCTTATTTTCAAAACTCCCAGCCCTACTCACATGATCCTATCCCTTCCCTAAAGGAGAAGACTCAGTGTCTCATATGGTCTCTGCATTAAGCTTCAAGTCCAGATCCTTAGGTAATGGCCACTGTTGCCAGTAGGTCCAGATTGCTTGGTGAACTCCATCTAAATGATAAGGTATCTACTCCTTCATATCTACACACCAATTAACAGTGGAATAAGACCAGCAAGCAACTATAAAATGCCAGAAAGAGGATCAATAAAAAGCAATCAAAAGTAATCATGGGTCCCAAATGTGCTCATACTCTCTTCCAGGACAGGGGAAGAACAGATTTCCAGTCTGGAAAAGGAACAAGTTCTTGGGTGGCCCACATTTCTGCTCTCCACCCTCATCCATTTTCCTCTATGGACACATTGCTGAATGTGGCTGTCACGTGCATGCCCAGTTGCTTCAGTTGTATCTAACTTTTTGCGACCCCATGGACCATAACCCACCAGACTCCTCTCTCCATAAAACTTCCTGGCAAGAATACTGGAGTGGGTTGCCATTTCCTCCTCCAGGGGATCTTCCCAAGTCAGGGATCCAACCCTCATCTCCTGTGTACCCTGCACTGGCAGGTGTATTCTCTACTACTGAGCAACCTGGAAAGCCTGAATGCGGACATCAGGCAAGATCTAAGAAATGTTTTTAATATTCTAATTTTAGTCTATAATTTAATATTTTTTCTCATGTACAAGAAGTTGGAAATGAAGTATTTAAGTGAAAGAAAGCTTTTGTTTCATAATTTTCACTCTTCAGAAAAGGTTTTCCAGTTACAATTTAGAGAAGACGGTATAATTAGTCAATAGAAAGAAAGAAAATCTTTTTTTTTTTCAATTTCATAATGATAGCAAAGTTAAAAACAAAATTTCAAATAGCTTTAATTTCTATAATCAAATGTTATTCAATGATATAGAGACTAAATCACAAAGATGAGGTTGTCATTGCTCAGGTATTACCTTCCTGCTACCAAGTTTATTACTTTAGGCCCTTTGAGCATATGGACCTTATGATTTCCTTTCTGCTTTACTCATATGTGTTTAATTAGTCATGGTACACTGAAAACCCAAACCTAGTCACTAAGCAAATTTCTAGGGTATTTTCTGTTCCCAAAGCCTGAACTTCATGATAATATTTCTGGACTATGTCCCAATAAGTACATTAACAGCTTTTTGCTTAGTTTAGACAGAAAGATGCTTTATTAATGTTTTAATAACCCATGCTAGAACAGAGGAAACATATGAAGTAGGTCATTTTCCTGATTCCTTTTCATGCCTCATTTCTGCAAATTAACTTTATAACTATACTAGCTATTCCATTTTCCTGTTAACCTTGAAACACCTAAAGCAACTCATTAAACAAAGAGCAAGTATCAACAGTAATCAGCTCAATTATAGCTATCGTGAAGGAAACACAAATACACGAAACATTAGGAAAACCCTCAAGGCTCCATGTGAAAAGAAATACAACCACAACTTGGTATATACATACACAATCTGATAGTTTAGAGAGCACATGGAATGGAGCAAAATTTTAATAATAATT
Organism: Oreotragus oreotragus; assembly: GCA_006410675.1. NCBI lineage: Eukaryota > Metazoa > Chordata > Mammalia > Artiodactyla > Bovidae > Oreotragus > Oreotragus oreotragus. The sequence goes on along the minus strand of SJYX01018150.1, from coordinate 53,293 downwards.
TCTTAAGAACTGGGGAGCAAATGTAGAAGATACATAGATTTATGAGAGACTGGACAGTCAAATATTTTCCCCAGAAGCCAAACCAGGAAGAGCATCAGGAAGGATGTGGAGGTTTGTATGCTGAAGCAGATATTCGTGTTAGAGATCAGTGAGCGTGCATAAAAGTTGGGAAGCGCAAATATCCAGCATGACCACTTCAGGCTGCAATGTGGCCTAGCTTGTGATCTCAGATAAATGAAGAGTTCTTCATTTGAGGAACATTTCATCATGTGAGGAGGAAACGCATGATTGTGGATGAAGTCATGATTTCCATCTATAAGTAATATTTATTTTGTGTTATTTTATAGCTAGGGAAATGAGAACAATTGTGTGGTGTGTTGTAAAAAACAAGATTAGCAAAATGTACTATATGCTCAAAAGCCCATATGCTCAAAGGGCCTAAAGTAATAAGCTTGGTAGCAGGAGGTTAATACCTGAGCAATGACAACCTCATCTTTGTCATTTAGTCTCTACATCATTGAATAACATTTGATTATACAAATTAAAACTATTTGAAATTTTGTTTTTAACTCTACTGTCATTATGAAATTGAAATACTTTTTTCAAAGTGCATGTTCAATGACACAGATATTGGTATGGTTTCAAAACCATACTCAGTGATTGAAATGGTTAATATACATCTGCTGCTGCTGCTGCTAAGTCGCTTCAGTCGTGTCCGACTCTGTGTGACCCCATAGACGGCATCCAACCAGGCTCCTCTGTCCCTGGGATTCTCCAGGTAAGAATACTGGAGTGGGTTGCTATTTCCTTCTCCATCTATACATCTATGTATATATAATACATTCAAACAATGTTTCCTACAGTATTGCAGTTGTTAATATTAGAGGACTAGATATCAGACTGGCTTGAGAGTCTATTCTACATCTGCTTCGGATAGCGGCAAGACCGTGGCCCACTTACAGAAACTCCCTACACCTCAGCTTCCTCACCATGGTGTGAGGAATCATACGATCATTACAAAGTCATTGTAATCATAACACTGGCTTCCCTGGTAACTCAATGGCAAAGAATCTGCCTGATAATGCAGGTGATGAGGGAGGGTTCAATCCCTGGGTCAGGGATACTCCTGGAGAAGGAAATGGCAACTGACTCCAGTATTCTTCCCTGGGAATCCCAAGGACAAAGGAGCCTGGCAGGCTATAGTGCATGGAGTTGCAAAGAGTCAGACACAACTTAGCAACTAAACAACAACAGAAGCAACAATCATAATACCAGGTAATGATCCTAGAGACCTAAATTCAGTGTTAGAACATCGTACTTCCTCAGTAAATAATAACATTACTTGTCATCATCAACTGCCCAACTTCTCAAGAACAGTATGACTGGTATTAAATTGCATGTACTTTCATGCACATTTCAAAAGAAGTATCTCATTTTACAAAGATAATCTGAAGATAATCACAATTGTGTCACATTTTCCAACCCAAATGTATTTTATAATAACAATTGACTAATACATGTCAGGTCTTTCAGCTCCATGAGAAGTTTCTAAATAAGTTCAAAGAACCATTATTTCAACCTTTCTAGTAATAATAATGAAAAAAAAAAGTAGAAAAATAGAAAAAGAAAACAAAAATAGGTTAATTTAAATGCGATTAAAAAAAAATAAAAAATAAAAAATAAAAAAAATAAATGCAACTGAATGACTTCCACACAAACATTCAGTATGTCTCAGCATCATCATCTCCTGGCCCCTGGAGGATAGACAGGTGAATAATCCTTAGGCTTCAGTGGCTGCACTTTCTTCTCTCTGGCTGATTTAGGTCATCAGGACCAGAGTGAATCTTAGCAGAAGCATAGCTGAGACTATCTCATTAGCAACCAGTGTAGTAACAAGGGAAGATATCTCCTAACGGTGAATAAATGCACAACAAATGTACTGATAGAAACCAGAGGACTCACAGAAGCCAATTAACAACAGGAGAGCCATTTTGCTGCAACCAGATCTCATTTACGGGGAAGGCAATGGCACCCCACCCCAGTACTCTTGCCTGGAAAATCCAATGGACGAAGTAGCCTGGTGGGCTGCAGTCCATGGGGTCGCTAACAGTCGGACAGACTGAGCGACTTCACTTTCCCTTTTCATTTTCATGCATTGGAGAAGGAAATGGCAACCCACTCCAGTATTCTTGCCTGGAGAATCCCAGGGATGGGGGAGCCTGGTGGGCTGCCGTCTATGGGGTCACACAGAGTCGGACACAACTGAAGTGACTTAGCAGAAGCAGCAGCAGATCTCATTTAAAGTTCTCAGAGATAAAAAGTACCCAAAATAAGTGTATACTGTGCATCCATTCCTGCCCAGACAATATTGTCTGGAAAACTGTGGCTGCATATTTACCATCTGGCAACTGGGAAGCATTAGCAATGGAGCAGCTAGCTGCTTGAGCAAGAGCTACCACATACCCACATGCACGGAAAATCTGAATCAGCAACAAAGTCAGAAGCATATGTCCTGCCAAAGAATGAATATTCACAGTGTTGCCAGTACCACACAGGTTGAATTAAATGCAAACGCCAACAACTCTTACAATTCGACATTGATATTCTGCCTGACAGCAACATCAAAGATCAAAACATAGCAATGATATAGGATAATTCCTCAAGGGTTTGTATATAGTTAGTGTGAGGAAATGAATCAGAGACTAGTTATAATCTTCAGAGTAATGGCTTTTCTGGGCAGGAAAGACTACTGTAAAGGAAGAGAATACACATCACACAGAGAATCCCCAAGTACACATATATGAGGCAAAAAGGCTTTGGAAATCCTTTACAAAGACGTAATGGCTTTAGCCTTTAAAATCTGAGTATGTTGATTTCTCCCTCTCTCAAGTCTTAAAATGTATGTATCCCTACCCTAAAACCATTTGGCATTAAGTATCAGTAGAAGGATTCTCTGATACTAAGTATATATTCCCATAACTCTCATAACAACTGTTCTTTGCTTTATCATAGTCTATATCAAGATCAAATTTAAAAGTTCAAACACAGAAAACTAGACTTGCAAACATGAGGCTAAAATGAAAGTTCATCCAAACATATAAACATCAAATCAGCCTGCGGACACGTAAACCAAATGCCTCCCTGCTAGCAAATGCATTTACCCTGACAAGGCTGTTTTCATTGCTTCCACTGTTTCATTTCAAGTTATCTGGCCAAGGTTAAGCTAGAAACCTATTTTTAATTGCTGACTTTTGATAAAAGACATCTCTAACTTGGAAATACTGCTTCAAAATAATGTATAATGCAGAGAAATTATGGTTTGAATTTCTTGTAAGCATCAGAAACAAAGAATTAGGTACAGTGCAGTTGGGACCACCGTGTTACCAAATGAACCAAGCAACTGTAACTAAACAATAAGCATTCCTCAATAGATTTATTCCATTTGGCTTCCCCTGGATAACTGACAATAAAAAGAAATCTTCCAAAAAACACAGGTCTGATCGTGCTTTTCCTGCAGTTGCAAACTTTCAAGGCCTCCCCTGTCTTTAGAAGCAGCAACTATTAGTGTGGCTTTTGGGGCCAGTGTCAATCTGGCAATCTCACAACGAAGAGAAGAGGTTTTCCCAACATTGCCAAGAATGAGGAGAACCCTTATCAACTTCACAATTGCTCACAGACTATACACCCCCCTGCATAACTGTAGAACTTTCAGTAGCTATCACCTGAAGAATGCATAATAAGAATGAGATTAGTAATGACTTTATCAATTATAACATGCATATGAAAATAGTATGTATAATTACTATCTACACAAAATTTTGACAGCAGAAGTGATTTGAAGACCTCTCTAGTGGCTTTCTCAGAGAAGGCAATGGCACCCCACTCCAGTACTCTTGCCTGGAAAATCCCATGGATGGAGGAGCCTGGTAGGCTGCGGTCCATGGGCTCGCTAAGAGTCGGACACGACTAAGCGACTTCACTTTCACTTTCCACTTCCATGCATTGGAGAAGGAAATGGCAACCCACTCCAGTGTTCTTGCCTGGAGAATCCCAGGGGCAGGGGAGCCTGGTGGGCTGCCGTCTATGGGGTCGCACAGGGTTGGACACGACTGAAGTGACTTAGCAGCATAGTGGCTTTCTACTTCATAGTTGAGGCAAACTCTTTATGACCCCATGAATCGTAGCCCGCCAGGCTCCTCTGTCCAGGAATTTTCCAGGCAAGGATACTGGACTGGGTGGTTATCTCCTTCTCCAGGGGAATCTCCCCAATCCAGGGATCGAACCTGGGTCTCCTTCATCACAGGCATATTCTTTACCACCTGAGCTACCACGGAAACTCTTATGGTTAAGGAACCACTCATATAGTGAAAAGAATAAGAAATGAGGAATTCCTTGGGCACTGTTGTTGCCCCACTGCCTAGCACTCTGCTTGCAGGAAGTGTGCCATGTTTATTTGCTAAAAGAATAAAACAGGTCTCTTGCTGCAGCAACGCCAGTGAGAGCAGCAGGACTGTAGGCTTGGAGCGTAACTTTGTGGATTGTTTTAAGAAAATGGCAGACAAGCTGGACATGGGGGAAATGGTCAGCTTCAGTAATGCCAACCTGAAGATGAAGATGCAGGAGAACACCCTGCTGGCCAAAGAGATCATTGAGTGGAAGCTAGCAAAGTGAAATTTCCTAAGGACCTGAGGAATTCTCTATGCCTTCATCTTAGAGAGCCCAGTCACGATGTGGAGCAAGAGTCACCTGCAAGATGGACAAAAGTGACAAGTCGCGCTGTGAGTCCAGGTACTCCACGCTGATGTCACTGGCCTGTGGGTCTTTGAGGGGACCCTCCAAACGGACTGCTCGGTGTAGCGTGTTTGAATAAGGATGGCTACAATAATAACTGCAATGTGGCCGAAAAGAATGTGCAATGAGTGATTTTAGGTCTGTTTAATGTAAGCAAATTGAACTAGTTATGAGTTTGCCAGGCAGAAAAACACTTCCCTGGTTTGATCTGATATTAAAAAAGTATTTGTATGACTAATGAAAATAAAACACATCTCATGACCAAAAAATAAAGGGTGAATGGCTTTAGACCACAGTTTCAGTCATAGTTACTAAGCTTTGGGACTCTGCGTTAGTTGTCTCCTCACTCAGGTTAGTTGTCTGACTGCTCACTCAGGTATCCACAAGGCTCTTTCCATCAGTTCCCTCAAGCCTCTGCTTAAATTCCACCTTCTAAATGAGGCAAACCCCATGCAGGATTCTTGAGACCCTCTAACTTCGTTCACTGGATTTTCTTTCCTCTAGCGCTAATCACTCTCAACGATTCTCTAAATTACTATCGAAATTTTTTGTTTGTTATTGTTTTTCCTTTGCCTCCCACTCACTAGAAGGCAAGTCCCACAAGTAGAGAGATTTTCTGTGACTTCTTCACATTCTAAAACAATGCCTTGAAGGGACTTCCTTGGTGGTCCAGTAACTGAGACCCTGCCTTTCCAATGCAGGGGGTGCAGGCTGGATTCCTGGTTCAGGATCCCACATACCATGTACGGCCAATAAATAAACAAATGCATGTGTATACATATATGCATATGTGTGTGTGTGTGTACACACACATATATACATATATAGAAAACAATGCTTGGCATAGTGACATTTTAACAATGATTCAATCTTTGGATAAATCATGTCTTTTTGTTGATGCTGATCCTTCCTCTATTAAAAAAATAAGGAATAAAACTTCTCCTACTTCATTTACAGAGTGGTTTGAGGATCAAATGAGTGATCCAATCACTGTTCTGAAATAGATGTAAGTGAACTTGTAATTCTTTCACATGGGATGATGCAAATGAAGCAGGCGAGAGAAGTAAGACGACCCTCTCCCTTGTAGAGGCCCACTGTTTGGGAATGATACTTCACTGACATGACAGAGTTGTAACTAGAAAGACAGGCTATATGTTTTAATTACAAATTATAAGCCAGCCTGCTTTAACTTGGAACTTTTTTTTTTAACCTAAAACACCTTTAGTTTCCCAACTGAGTTCAGCATGGTTCTCTACCATCACAGGTATGATGGTTAGGTGTGGCTAGACTAAGGTGCCCTAGTTTGGCAAAAACTAGATCTGGATGTGAAGGTATTTTTCAGACATGATTAACACTTATAATCAGTTTATGTTCGGCAGAGCAGATTATCGTCCATAATGGGTGGGCCTCATCCAATCAGTTGAAGACCTTAAGAGCAATGACAGAGGTTTCACAAAGAAGGAACCCTGACTCAGGACTGGAACCCACCTGGACTCCTAGTCTGCCCATTGGCCTGCCTCCCATACAAATTTCAGACCTGCCGATTCCCACAGTCAAGTGGCCACCTCTTTCCCCCCACACATATGTCCTACTGGTTCTGTTTCTCTGAAAAGTCCTAACTAATACAATAGAGTTCTGGTGACTGAAGCTTTAGAAACAATGCTAGTGATACATCTTCTTAAGAGGAAAAGCAATATGCTCAATTCCATTAAGATATTGCTTCTGGAAACTAGCCTGATGTATTTAATGCACAGATTTTAAGTGTAAAGGTTAGTAAGTTTTGAAAAATACAACTGCTTATCTACCATCTCCATCAATATACAGAACATTTCCATCACCACTCTTGCCTTTTTCCACTGTTCTGATTTCTATTACAGAAAAATAGAAAGTTTTGCCTGTTATAGAACTTCATGTGTAAGAATTCATGCAGTACTCTTTTGAAAATGGCTTCTATTACTTAACCATGTGTTTGAGATTCAACCATGTTGTCAAGTATATCTATAGATTTAATTTTTAACTTTTTTTTTTGGATGAAAACTGTGATTTATTGATTATGATTACAGGATTAATAAGTAACCACTCAGACATTTCCCTTTTAACTTTTAACTTTTATGTTAGGTTTCTGATCACCTTGAATGTTTGTATTAAGTAAAAAGTGGAGGCTGAAGTTCACTGCTGTCTGGTAACTCTTCTCAAATGTTCTAGAACCGTGTGTTGAAAAGATTTTCTTTTCCCTATAAATCACCTAGAGGTCTCTGTAAAAATCAATTCACTATGTATGTGTGTGTCTATTTTGACTATCTAGAGTGTTCAGTTCCTCTTTCTTACACCAATTTCACATAGGTTTAATTCTGTACTCTCAAAGAGTCTTCTCCAACACCACACTTCAAAACCATCAATTCTTCCTTCGGAGCTCAGCTTTCTTTATAGTCCAACTCTCACATCCATACATGACTACTGGAAAAACCACAGCTTTGACTAGACGGACCTTTGTTGGCAAAATAATGTCTCTGCTTTTCAATATGCTATCTAGGTTGGTCATAACTTTCCTTCCAAGGAGTAAGTGTCTTTTAATTTCATGGCTGCAGTCACCATCTGCAGTGATTTTGGAGCCCAAAACCACCTTACTTACTAGGTACTAACTAATTTCTCTCAGTAATATTTTGTAATATTAAGTATAGACATCTTAATGATTTTTCTAAACTAATATTCCAAAGGCTTTTATGTTTTATTAGTGATAGTTTAATTTTTAACTTTAGTTTCCAAGTTCTGGCTAGAATATGAATAAACTTTTTCTGTATTTTCTGTATATTTAAAATATAAAAAACAATATTCCTCCAAAGTTAATTAGCTCTGGGACTTTAAAAAATACATATTAAAAACCCTTGAAATTAATATTCTATATATCATAATGTAGAAAATCTTGCTTTACTTCTAAGGTAAATTTAACTCCAATAAACTATAATTATAATTTGGAATACACTAATTGTCTCAACCACAGAGTCTCCCATAGATCAAAAATATAAACTTCATCATGATCTTAGGTCACTGTACTAATAAGCATGGGCTTCCCGGGCGATGCTAGTGGTAAATAACCTGCCTCCCAACGCAGGAGACACAGGTTCGATTCCTGAGTTGGAAAGATCCTCTGGAGGAGGGCATGGCAACTCACTCCAGTATTCTTGCCTAGAGAATCCCCATAGAATCCCCTGGCGGGCTATAGTCCATGGGGTCGCAAAGAGCTGGACATGGCAGAAGCAACTTAGTACATGCTTATCTACTTGGGAATAAATGCAATAAACACTCTAGTATAACTGCCGTAATTATAAAAGATGTCAAATGTCAACCTTATTTTTTAAAAAAAGCTTTGTAAGTCAGAGCAGAAGCACTGCTCTTGCAGAGGCAGGACACAGAGACCTCAAGGCACAAGCCTTCTGTGTGCTCCACCCCATGGTCTGACAATGGCCAATTTATGTAGCATTTTCTTCTTCATTTATGCAGGATCCTCATCCCTACCCTGTTTGGAACTTAGAACTCTCCCAACCTCGTCACCACCAACACCCAACTTCTTCTCCTTCAACAAGGAGCAGTGAATATGAGTTTTCACACTTTGGGGCTGATTGATTTCAATAAAGTTGAAATTTATCAATGGCAAAATTTACCAGGAGCAGGCAATTTTAGCTTTAATAATAGAATCAAACATCTGTTCATCTATGTAAAAAAAAAATAAAAAATAAAAATATATAGAAGCAAGCACATGAAGAGCCACAGTGGCAACAGAAGGCAACAAACTGGCCTTTACACCACACCGGGAATTTACCGGGGAGAAGTCTCATTTAGGCCTTCCACCCTGTGTTGTGAAGCAGAGAGGACTGTGTCCTGAGATACACAACACAGAGTGTTCACTAAGTGGATGAAATAGGACACTTTCATCTCTGCATTGGTGATAGTTTAATTTTTCTAGAATATTTAGACCCCTGTGTCCAGGTAGAACACAGAGGGCTCATTGGAGAGCTTCTCTGTATTGATCACTCTACTCTGCCCCTAAAGACATTTTACATACATACGTATTTTTGTTAATGATGAATTTCCAAGCTCCCTTAACCATGTTCATCCACATCCTTTGTGCCTCCTAACCTTTCTCTAACTTTGATGATGAGGCTTCTGACAAAGTAGCACATTGTGGAGTTAAAAGCTCTCTGTCAACACAAACATAAAAGTCTTATCAGAAAAGAGAAAATTCTATAGGAAAGTTTCTCTACCTAGAACAAGCTAGGTGAAGGAAAACACTAACTGTGGATTTACTTTTTGTTTTATTTTGCTGCAGTTTTCACAAAGAAGCTTTTGCTTCTGTGTTTAATTGAGTTGCAAGAGTATAATGTATACTTTTCCTTAAGGTCAAGATAAAGAGGATCCTACAGATAAGATGACCAGATAGAACAAGAATCAGTGGTCTGATCCACCTTAATACTGAGAAACGTGTGCAAACTCAGAAACTCTGCTCTGTAAGTTTAAGACCTTTCTTGCTCTGTGAGTTTAAGACCGCTTTTGTTTTCTTTCTTGTGTTTTGTTGGAGGGGTAGGGGGTCTTAAAGTATGATCCACCTTAATACTGAGAAACGTGTGCAAACTCAGAAACTCTGCTCTGTAAGTTTAAGACCTTTCTTGCTCTGTGAGTTTAAGACCACTTTTGTTTTCTTTCTTGTGTTTTGTTGGAGGGGTAGGGGGTCTTAAAGTATGATCTCAACGATTCTCTAAATTACTATCGAAATTTTTTGTTTGTTATTGTTTTTCCTTTGCCTCCCACTCACTAGAAGGCAAGTCCCACAAGTAGAGAGATTTTCTGTGACTTCTTCACATTCTAAAACAATGCCTTGAAGGGACTTCCTTGGTGGTCCAGTAACTGAGACCCTGCCTTTCCAATGCAGGGGGTGCAGGCTGGATTCCTGGTTCAGGATCCCACATACCATGTACGGCCAATAAATAAACAAATGCATGTGTATACATATATGCATATGTGTGTGTGTGTGTACACACACATATATACATATATAGAAAACAATGCTTGGCATAGTGACATTTTAACAATGATTCAATCTTTGGATAAATCATGTCTTTTTGTTGATGCTGATCCTGCCTCTATTAAAAAAATAAGGAATAAAACTTCTCCTACTTCATTTACAGAGTGGTTTGAGGATCAAATGAGTGATCCAATCACTGTTCTGAAATAGATGTAAGTGAACTTGTAATTCTTTCACATGGGATGATGCAAATGAAGCAGGCGAGAGAAGTAAGACGATCCTCTCCCTTGTAGAGGCCCACTGTTTGGGAATGATACTTCACTGACATGACAGAGTTGTAACTAGAAAGACAGGCTATATGTTTTAATTACAAATTATAAGCCAGCCTGCTTTAACTTGGAACTTTTTTTTTTAACCTAAAACACCTTTAGTTTCCCAACTGAGTTCAGCATGGTTCTCTACCATCACAGGTATGATGGTTAGGTGTGGCTAGACTAAGGTGCCCTAGTTTGGCAAAAACTAGATCTGGATGTGAAGGTATTTTTCAGACATGATTAACACTTATAATCAGTTTATGTTCGGCAGAGCAGATTATCGTCCATAATGGGTGGGCCTCATCCAATCAGTTGAAGACCTTAAGAGCAATGACAGAGGTTTCACAAAGAAGGAACCCTGACTCAGGACTGGAACCCACCTGGACTCCTAGTCTGCCCATTGGCCTGCCTCCCATACAAATTTCAGACCTGCCGATTCCCACAGTCAAGTGGCCACCTCTCTACCCCCACACATATGTCCTACTGGTTCTGTTTCTCTGAAAAGTCCTAACTAATACAATAGAGTTCTGGTGACTGAAGCTTTAGAAACAATGCTAGTGATACATCTTCTTAAGAGGAAAAGCAATATGCTCAATTCCATTAAGATATTGCTTCTGGAAACTAGCCTGATGTATTTAATGCACAGATTTTAAGTGTAAAGGTTAGTAAGTTTTGAAAAATACAACTGCTTATCTACCATCTCCATCAATATACAGAACATTTCCATCACCACTCTTGCCTTTTTCCACTGTTCTGATTTCTATTACAGAAAAATAGAAAGTTTTGCCTGTTATAGAACTTCATGTGTAAGAATTCATGCAGTACTCTTTTGAAAATGGCTTCTATTACTTAACCATGTGTTTGAGATTCAACCATGTTGTCAAGTATATCTATAGATTTAATTTTTAACTTTTTTTTTTGGATGAAAACTGTGATTTATTGATTATGATTACAGGATTAATAAGTAACCACTCAGACATTTCCCTTTTAACTTTTAACTTTTATGTTAGGTTTCTGATCACCTTGAATGTTTGTATTAAGTAAAAAGTGGAGGCTGAAGTTCACTGCTGTCTGGTAACTCTTCTCAAATGTTCTAGAACCGTGTGTTGAAAAGATTTTCTTTTCCCTATAAATCACCTAGAGGTCTCTGTAAAAATCAATTCACTATGTATGTGTGTGTCTATTTTGACTATCTAGAGTGTTCAGTTCCTCTTTCTTACACCAATTTCACATAGGTTTAATTCTGTACTCTCAAAGAGTCTTCTCCAACACCACACTTCAAAACCATCAATTCTTCCTTCGGAGCTCAGCTTTCTTTATAGTCCAACTCTCACATCCATACATGACTACTGGAAAAACCACAGCTTTGACTAGACGGACCTTTGTTGGCAAAATAATGTCTCTGCTTTTCAATATGCTATCTAGGTTGGTCATAACTTTCCTTCCAAGGAGTAAGTGTCTTTTAATTTCATGGCTGCAGTCACCATCTGCAGTGATTTTGGAGCCCAAAACCACCTTACTTACTAGGTACTAACTAATTTCTCTCAGTAATATTTTGTAATATTAAGTATAGACATCTTAATGATTTTTCTAAACTAATATTCCAAAGGCTTTTATGTTTTATTAGTGATAGTTTAATTTTTAACTTTAGTTTCCAAGTTCTGGCTAGAATATGAATAAACTTTTTCTGTATTTTCTGTATATTTAAAATATAAAAAACAATATTCCTCCAAAGTTAATTAGCTCTGGGACTTTAAAAAATACATATTAAAAACCCTTGAAATTAATATTCTATATATCATAATGTAGAAAATCTTGCTTTACTTCTAAGGTAAATTTAACTCCAATAAACTATAATTATAATTTGGAATACACTAATTGTCTCAACCACAGAGTCTCCCATAGATCAAAAATATAAACTTCATCATGATCTTAGGTCACTGTACTAATAAGCATGGGCTTCCCGGGCGATGCTAGTGGTAAATAACCTGCCTCCCAACGCAGGAGACACAGGTTCGATTCCTGAGTTGGAAAGATCCTCTGGAGGAGGGCATGGCAACTCACTCCAGTATTCTTGCCTAGAGAATCCCCATAGAATCCCCTGGCGGGCTATAGTCCATGGGGTCGCAAAGAGCTGGACATGGCAGAAGCAACTTAGTACATGCTTATCTACTTGGGAATAAATGCAATAAACACTCTAGTATAACTGCCGTAATTATAAAAGATGTCAAATGTCAACCTTATTTTTTAAAAAAAGCTTTGTAAGTCAGAGCAGAAGCACTGCTCTTGCAGAGGCAGGACACAGAGACCTCAAGGCACAAGCCTTCTGTGTGCTCCACCCCATGGTCTGACAATGGCCAATTTATGTAGCATTTTCTTCTTCATTTATGCAGGATCCTCATCCCTACCCTGTTTGGAACTTAGAACTCTCCCAACCTCGTCACCACCAACACCCAACTTCTTCTCCTTCAACAAGGAGCAGTGAATATGAGTTTTCACACTTTGGGGCTGATTGATTTCAATAAAGTTGAAATTTATCAATGGCAAAATTTACCAGGAGCAGGCAATTTTAGCTTTAATAATAGAATCAAACATCTGTTCATCTATGTAAAAAAAAAATAAAAAATAAAAATATATAGAAGCAAGCACATGAAGAGCCACAGTGGCAACAGAAGGCAACAAACTGGCCTTTACACCACACCGGGAATTTACCGGGGAGAAGTCTCATTTAGGCCTTCCACCCTGTGTTGTGAAGCAGAGAGGACTGTGTCCTGAGATACACAACACAGAGTGTTCACTAAGTGGATGAAATAGGACACTTTCATCTCTGCATTGGTGATAGTTTAATTTTTCTAGAATATTTAGACCCCTGTGTCCAGGTAGAACACAGAGGGCTCATTGGAGAGCTTCTCTGTATTGATCACTCTACTCTGCCCCTAAAGACATTTTACATACATACGTATTTTTGTTAATGATGAATTTCCAAGCTCCCTTAACCATGTTCATCCACATCCTTTGTGCCTCCTAACCTTTCTCTAACTTTGATGATGAGGCTTCTGACAAAGTAGCACATTGTGGAGTTAAAAGCTCTCTGTCAACACAAACATAAAAGTCTTATCAGAAAAGAGAAAATTCTATAGGAAAGTTTCTCTACCTAGAACAAGCTAGGTGAAGGAAAACACTAACTGTGGATTTACTTTTTGTTTTATTTTGCTGCAGTTTTCACAAAGAAGCTTTTGCTTCTGTGTTTAATTGAGTTGCAAGAGTATAATGTATACTTTTCCTTAAGGTCAAGATAAAGAGGATCCTACAGATAAGATGACCAGATAGAACAAGAATCAGTGGTCTGATCCACCTTAATACTGAGAAACGTGTGCAAACTCAGAAACTCTGCTCTGTAAGTTTAAGACCTTTCTTGCTCTGTGAGTTTAAGACCACTTTTGTTTTCTTTCTTGTGTTTTGTTGGAGGGGTAGGGGGTCTTAAAGTATGATCCACCTTAATACTGAGAAACGTGTGCAAACTCAGAAACTCTGCTCTGTAAGTTTAAGACCTTTCTTGCTCTGTGAGTTTAAGACCACTTTTGTTTTCTTTCTTGTGTTTTGTTGGAGGGGTAGGGGGTCTTAAAGTATGATCCACCTTAATACTGAGAAACGTGTGCAAACTCAGAAACTCTGCTCTGTAAGTTTAAGACCTTTCTTGCTCTGTGAGTTTAAGACCACTTTTGTTTTCTTTCTTGTGTTTTGTTGGAGGGGTAGGGGGTCTTAAAGTATGATCCACCTTAATACTGAGAAACGTGTGCAAACTCAGAAACTCTGCTCTGTAAGTTTAAGACCTTTCTTGCTCTGTGAGTTTAAGACCACTTTTGTTTTCTTTCTTGTGTTTTGTTGGAGGGGTAGGGGGTCTTAAAGTATGATCCACCTTAATACTGAGAAACGTGTGCAAACTCAGAAACTCTGCTCTGTAAGTTTAAGACCTTTCTTGCTCTGTGAGTTTAAGACCACTTTTGTTTTCTTTCTTGTGTTTTGTTGGAGGGGTAGGGGGTCTTAAAGTATGATCCACCTTAATACTGAGAAACGTGTGCAAACTCAGAAACTCTGCTCTGTAAGTTTAAGACCTTTCTTGCTCTGTGAGTTTAAGACCACTTTTGTTTTCTTTCTTGTGTTTTGTTGGAGGGGTAGGGGGTCTTAAAGTATGATCCACCTTAATACTGAGAAACGTGTGCAAACTCAGAAACTCTGCTCTGTAAGTTTAAGACCTTTCTTGCTCTGTGAGTTTAAGACCACTTTTGTTTTCTTTCTTGTGTTTTGTTGGAGGGGTAGGGGGTCTTAAAGTATGACATATTTTCTAGGAATGTTGTTGGGGAGGTGGCATCTGGGAATCGGTGGGATGAGAGACTGGAAAAGAGATTTTGCAATCTGAAACATCTACATAGATCATTCTGATGGGATGGGTTCCTGCACCGGCACTGTGATTACCCCACCCCCACAAAGACTCATGGGGGCAAATTATTTAAAAAAAAAAAAAAAAAAGGCATGATAAACACTGTTTACAATGTTCTTCATAATATACAATTAGAAGTCCAACCCAAAACAAAGTAAGCTACAAATGATCCCTGGAAGCAAAGTTAAGCAGATAATGAAGGTGAGTGCTATTACAGAAACAGCGTTCTGGCTCCCTAGTGCTCTCTGGAATGTACCCCACTAAGCCAACTCTCAGTGAAACACAGCAAGCACCTAAGAACAATTCTTTCTGGAACCAAGTATTTCCATAGAGATTATGTTTGTTTGTTTTAATAGGGTTAATTTTTAACCTAACTTCAACTTTTATTCTGTTTCTCTGCAAACTTAAGCAAATACAGCCCCCCCTGTAGCTGATCAAGGCAGCCCAGCTCAGGAAACTATCTATCTAGGTCTCAGTGATGCCACAGCCACTGTCAGATGCAACTGCACTGAGAGGGACACTTCCCAGAAGTGCAGAGAATGGCCTCAGCTTAGTAGTCAAAGCTGCTCAGCTCTAACTCTTTGCAACCTCATGGTCTATACGGTCCATGGAATTCTCCAGGCCAGAATACTGGAGTCGGTAGCCGTTCCCTGCTCCAGGAGATCTTCCCAACCCAGGGATCGAATCCAGGTCTCCGCATTGTGGGTGGATTCTTTACCAGCCGAGCCACAAGGGTAGCTCAGCTTATTCCATTTTAAATGATGCAGACCAAGTCCTGGGAAGTCTTGGAGTTAGGACTGAGAAAGTACAGTGATACTGAGATAGGAAGGGGCCAGAGCACTTTAAAAGAATGGCACTGCTGTTGAGGATGCAACACAAACTGGTTAGAACCAACTAGGTCCAAGATGGAAGAGCACTGACTTCCACTAGACCCTAGACCTTGGCCTCCTTATGCATTCTTTGTAATATACTGACATATGCTAAATGACACGCTCACCAGCGCCACAACAGTTCCAAGTGTTACTCAGCTGTGTCTGACTCTTTGTTCTGCCCATGGAATTCTCCAAGCAAAAATAACTGGAGTGGGTAGCCATTCTCTTCTCCAGGGAATCTTCCCAACCCAGGGATCAAACATGGGTCTACTGTATTGTGGACAGATTTTTCACCATCTGAGCCACCAGGGAGGTTTATGACACTTCCAAAGCTGACCATAAAAAGACAAAAAGTCGGTGGTGGCCCAGTTCCTGGAAATCTCCTCTCCTTCACCCAAAATAGCTGGAATATTCCTCCCACTCATTAGCCTATATAATTAACCACCCCTATAAAAACTGACTACGCCATACCCTGGGGCCTCTTGTGCCTCTCTTGCCTTCTGAGATGACCCACAATCTCTCTTTGGAGTATCTCCCTCAATAATCCTTCTTTCACTTTTCAATGGCTCACTCTTGAATTCCTTCCTGCACAAAGCCAAGAACCAAGATCTGGCGGCCATAAACTTGGACGTGACCTGGGAGGTGACCACTGTCTCGTGTCCCACTTTCTTCCCTGCAACAATATAGTAGACCGAGGGCTCTACTATAAAACGCTTCTTCCCTCCAGAGGACTTTTTTCTCAGGCAATGTCTTCGGGCTCTGCTGTGCAAGCCCCCTCCCACCCTTGCACATCCATTCTTGTCATTCCATGGATACAGATCATTTGCTTTGCCTGCATAGCTTGCTCTTCACTCTTCTGTAAAAACTAAAGATGAAGTCTGGCCCTGGGTTTCCAAGACATCCAAGCAAGGATTCCTTTGGTTCATATGCCATTCTCAAGGAAAGACATGCCAAGCTTCATGGCCTGAAACATTTCATCCCTAAACAGCCAAGAAGTGAAGGTTGGAGCATAAAGTAACCTGAACAAGAATACCAACCACTTAATCAGAAGTCCACTAAATGTAATAATTTAACATTTTGGACAGCATGTATGGAATTTTTTTTAAATTTAAGAATCTCTTCTACAAAAGTCTCACTGAGTAGGTGAACACTATGGTGCATTTGAAGTCCAAATCCAGTTCAGCTACTTATTAGTTTATGGTATGGGGGAGTTAAAGACTGTGGGCCTGGGATTTCTCACCAGTGTGTGGTGGAACTGTTACTACCCACATCACAAGACTCTTCTGAAGTTTCAACAAGAGTGCATATGAATGTGCCTAGCACATGCAGGTATGCCAAAACCAACAGAGTACTGTAAAGCAAAATAAAGTAAAATGGAAGCTCTAAAAAAAAAAAAGAAATTAAAAAAAAAAAAGAAAGCATAGCCCTCTTTCCATACTACCTGAGTGGTTAATTTTAACAAATGCCCTTCATTTTGCAGATTTGCTTATGTAGGCATGGACAGTAGAAACTAAAAAAAAAAAAGAGAGAGAGAGAGAGAGAGAGAGTTTTCGTGGAGTTATTTTAGAATGCTGTAGGTACATTCAATATAAAAGCAAAGGTATTTTCCAAAAGAACATGGCAGACTAAATTTTAAAAATGCAGAGTCTCCAACCTGAATATTTGCAAAGAATTCTAGAAGTAAATCATACTTTTAAAAAAAGAGTTATCTTTACTGATCAAGGAAGAAGATCTGTTCCTATCACATCAAACTTTCTGGTGACAGGAAAGCGGCCATCACTCAGTTTCACCTTCTGGGAACAGCAAAGACAGTGAGCACAGAGATGACTCAGAGTTTTGCTTAGAAACTAAAAAAAAAAAAAAAGAGAGAGAGAGAGTTCGTGGAGTTATTTTAGAATGCTGTAGGTACATTCAATATAAAAGCAAAGGTATTTTCCAAAAGAACATGGCAGACTAAATTTTAAAAATGCAGAGTCTCCAACCTGAATATTTGCAAAGAATTCTAGAAGTAAATCATACTTTTAAAAAAAGAGTTATCTTTACTGATCAAGGAAGAAGATCTGTTCCTATCACATCAAACTTTCTGGTGACAGGAAAGCGGCCATCACTCAGTTTCACCTTCTGGGAACAGCAAAGACAGTGAGCACAGAGATGACTCAGAGTTTTGCTGCCATCTTCATAGTAACAAGTCTCCTCATAACCTAATGACGCATGTTATTTTAAGACACAAAGTATGCCAACCCTGCTAAGTACTCAAATGCTGACAATCATGTTTTAGTGAAAGACAATAGCACTTTGTTCATCTGATAACAGTTGGGAAAACCCCTTAAAAAAAAAAAAAAGGCAAAATCCTACCCAGGTCAAACAGAATAAGGTAAACACGATAAATGTAACACACCCACATCATGAATACATCATTGTGAATCCGAGGAAAAATTTCAGGTACAGAAAGGAAAACCTATACTGGATGCTTGGGGCTGGTGCACTGGGACGACCCAGAGGGATGGTACGGGGAGGGAGGAGGGAGGGGGTTCAGGATGGGGAACACGTGTATACCTGTGGCGGATTCATGTTGATGTATGGCAAAACCAATACAATATTGTAAAGTAATTAACCTCCAATTGAAGTAAATAAATTTATATTTTTTAAAAAAGGAAAATCTAGTTATGAAACCAAATCACACGCCTGAGAAGAGCAGATGCTACTGACAGGGCAGTGGATTGGGACCAGGCAGGAGGCTGGTCTAGTGGCAGCAGGCTTCCCGCTGGGTACTATAGTTTAAGTTTAAAACCATGAGAATTCACTTTTTCTCCAAAAAAAAAAAAAAAAAAAATCAAATGGAAATGCAAATCTACAAACCTTGGCATCGTTTCATATGCAAAAAAACTGAGCCTTCAATTCAGGACAGTCATCTCCTTCATTCCTTTAGATGCCAAACTTTCTATTTTCTACTGGAAAATTAGGGCCTTTTTTCTTTTGAACTTTGTACAGTATAAAATTATGAGAACTGCAGAACTCGTGGCACATAAAGACTCTGCACAAATCTCTGTACTAAGAGATGATAAAATTCTAGCATAACTTCTAGCAGGGGGAAAAAAAAAAAAAAAACACTGCCGGTAGAACATACTGTTTTTCCAGCCTATACAAGGGGATAATCCCCTGATCTCCTTAACCCTTCCCCACTTCCTCATTCTCCCTTTAAAAGGCCCAGTTACCTAAACATGAATTGAATGGAACTCATCTGTTCCTCCTAGTATTCAGTCAGTAGTTACTGAAAAAACAGTTTTCATAGCTTAAGCTAGTGTCTGGCATTTAAAAAAAAATCTTTGACAGCAGTGCCTTTGATATGTATAAAGAATATGTCCAAAGACCCTAATTAATTATTAAAACCTTGTTTAGCATCATAGCACAAAACTGTCCCAGTTAAATGAATTAGAATAAAAGAAGTAGAATATTTAATTGATGCCCTTAAGTCTTCCAACAATTCTATAAACACACATACACCATTTGAGTCTAAGTTGCAAACCTTCAGAATGAGCCAAGAAAAACAAAGAAAACATTAATCCTATAAACACACACTAAAATTATTTTTGTATCACCATTAAAATAAAATTCAATTTCCATGGAGAATTTGTGTTGTTCTTCCACTGTCTGTATTGTTTCTGTTTTTATATTATTTGTACTTGTTTCCTGAGTATATACTCAGAACATGAAGTTTTTAATCTTCAGGAAATGTTTTTTTCTTCCCTTGTGTCTTCACACTGACTAGAGAATTCATTAATATAGACCTATTAATGGTGTTCCTGGTATCCAGATTTTGTTAGTTTCACAACCTAACAAACAATCAGACATTTCACTGTAATTTATTCTAAAACCATCACCTTAAGATCTCTCAATTCGAAACGAAATGTCTTTCCTTCTGTGGGCATTGCTACTTTAATACAAATTTCTGCTACCTCAGATGAGCTCTTGTGCTAGGAGCAAATTGGCTATGCTTTAGTACTTACTAAGAGGCATATTTCTCATCATTATAGTGACTTAAATGCTCTGCATAACCACAAACTGTTAAGGGTTAAGGATGTTGAAAAGCATTCTCTCACACTAGAAATTGGAAATGTTATATATATATATATATAATTTATATTTATAATTAAATTTAAGTTTATATATAATTTATATATAAATATATATATAAACATATATATGTAAATATATATGTAAACATATATATGTAAATATATATGTAAACATATATATTTACCTCAAGAGCAGTGTTTAAACACAGGAATAGCTACATTTGCAATAGATTTCTAGAAATACTATGAACACAATCTGCATTAAATATTTTCTGCATAGCATTCATATCTTTACAAATGCAAAACACTTATGGAATTCAAGAACAATTTGAAGCCTAAAGATTCAATTAACAATGTAAGTTGATGCCTAATTGGATTTCTGCACACCATTAATCAAGATGCAGCTACCTTATTATATCTTAAGATGTCTTATAAGTCCATTAAAATTTTTCTGCAAAAATTTTACAAAAGTAAAATCACAAGGTTTTTTCCAAAATGTAAATATCACATACATTTAAATGCCTAACATTGTGAAAGATTAATAAATTGGCATGTCATCAATTCCCTTAAGCAATAAAGCAGGTACCGAACAGACAATGACTGTTCACACGGCAATGTGGTGAGAAAGCTTGCAGAAACCTGAAACAGAAACATCTAGAACATAGATATAAAAAGCCATTATTGCTTAACAGTGCACTTTATTGCTGAACTCTTTCAACTCAAAAGGAGTTGGATTCTTGGTTTCTAATTTCTGCTTTTAAGTGTACAAATGAACTTATTTACAAAACAGAAGTAGAGTCACAAATGTAAAATATAAACTTAAAGTTACCAGAGGAGTAAAGGGTGGGAGGTGGATAAATTGGGAGGCTGAGATTGATACATACACATTACTATATATAAAACAGATAACTAATAAGAATCCACTGTCTGTCACAAAGAACCCTACTCAATACTCTGTAATGGCTTGTATGGGAAAAGAACCTAAAAAAGAGTGAATATATATATTTGTATGACTGATTCACTTTGCTGTATAGCAGACACTAACACAACATTGTAGATCCACTAAACTCCAGCAAAAAATTAATCTTAAAATCTCTTTCATATTTTTCTAAACATTCTCATCTCAATATTTTGGGGCTATTTCTAACAATGGCCCACATTAAAAACTGTATTAGAACCTATTAGAACCTGGGTCTCCTGCATTGCAGGCAGATTCTTTGCCAACTGAGCCACCAGGGAAACCCTGTATTAGTTCGGGATGCTATAAGAAATTACCATAGACTGGGTGGCTTAAACAGTAAATACTTCCCACAGTTTTGGATGCTGTGAGGTCCAAGATCAAAATGCAGGTAGATCCAGTGTTTGGTGGGAATCTGCTTCCTGGTTTGAAGACTGCTATCTTTTTCTTCTATCTTCTCGTGTTACAGAATATATGGGCACTAATCCCATTTATGAGAGCTCTATCCTCATGATTCTACTTATCTATCTCTGAATACCATCAAGCTGTGGTAGGATTTCAACACATGATTTAGCAGGGACGCACTCAGTCCATCACATGAACAGTTACTAATCTATCATTTGGACCTATCCAGCATCTGCTCCCCATGTTGTGGGGAACTGTTATCACAATTTGCTTTAGGGAATGCATCCAACCCTAGTTTGGGTGAGCTAACCTGGCATCAAAGGTGAGCAACTTAATTCTTAATTCTGTGGTTAACAGAATGAACATTCACATGTGCCAAAGGAATTGTATCTGAAAATAAAGACATGTTTTACAAATAAGCTTGATAAAAATGAGAGCCAAGACTTTTGGTGAAAAAACTGGGATACAGCCATTCTCTTTGCATGGAGTTTACTAAACTTACAGAATATAGAACTACAACAGCTGGTGTTTTATATTATTCAGAAAACCACACGAGAATAAAGAGTTAAATTATTGGGTATAAACTGACCTGGAGAAGAGACAGCCAAGAAAGAGAAAGAGACAATCCCCCTTTGAGCATCTGGGGTCCTATAAAACATAAAGCTGGGATCTTGGGTTTTTCAGCTATATTGTTAAATCAGAATCGTGCTATTTTCTGACATTTGTAATTAAAATTTCCCAACTGATAGGCCAATTGGTTTCCCAATTAATTCAACTGGCTTAAAAATCCATGGTGTCTCAATCTCCCTCCAGTAAATTTAGTTGAAATTGACATCAATGCTGCATTTTTTTTTAAGTTTTGAAATGATCATAAAATTTGTTCAGGAAGCAGAATCCTAAAATCTATACATTAACATAAAACTACATAAAGTAGATTTGTACACATTTATTAAGACAGCATATTAAAAAGCAGAGACATTACTCTGTCAACAAAGGTTGGTTTAGTCAAGGCTATGGTCTTTCCAGTAGTCTCTATGTATGGATGTGTGAGATGCTTTTGAACTGTGGCATTGGAGAAGACTGTTGAGAGTCCCTTGGACTGCAAGGAGATCCAACCAGTCCATCCTAAAGGAGATCAGTCCTGGGTGTTCACTGGAAGGACTGATGAAACTGAAACTCCAATACTTTGGCCACCTCATGCAAAGAGCTGACTCATTTGAAAAGACTGATGCTGGGAAAGATTGAGGACAGGAGGAGAGGGGGACAACAGAGGATGAGATGGTTGAATGGCATCACCAACTCAATGGACATGAGTTTGGGTGAACTCCAGGAGTTGATGATGGACAGGGAGGCCTGGCGTTCTGTGGGTCATGAGGTCACAGAGTTGGACACAAATGAGCGACTGAACTGAACTGATTAATAGATAATATACATCAGAGACAAAAAAAAATCACTATTTTCAAATTTTCAAGATAACTAAAAAAACTGATAGAATCAATTCACAGTTTTATGTTATATAACAAACTATGGCAAATGTACATTTCCTTCCTAGCTCATCAAAAATTCTCAATTTATTTACCTAAGTTACAACTTTATAATTTACAAAGATTTCATAGTCTATATTTTCCTTTTTAAAATAAAAATCTTAATGAATTTGGTATTCTGACTAAAAACGTTCATGTCTCCCATCTAAAATAAAAGTATTGGACATTATTCAAGACATCTGAATAGAGACAAAGGGGAATCTAAATCAAATTCATATCCAAATAATATAAACCAACTGAAACTCTGATCAAGAAGGCTAGACGCTAGCAGTGATTTAGCCACCATATCTGAGTCAAACTTTGGATGCTTGATAAGGCAATTACAAAATTCTAAAATTTCCATTTAAGCACTTAAATAAAATGTCCTGGAGAGAAAATTTCCCCTTCTTTCTCCAGTTCAATTCAGTCTCTCAGTCGTGTCTGACTATTCGCAACCCCATGAATCGCAGCACTCCAGGCCTCCCTGTCCATCACCAACTCCCGGAGTACACCAAACTCATGTCCATGGAGTCGGTGATGCCATCCAGCCATCTCATCCTCTGTCATCCCCATCTCCTCCTGCCCCCAATCCCTCCCAGCATCAGAGTCTTTTCCAAAGAGTCAACTCTTCACATGAGGTGGCCAAAGTACTGGAGTTTCAGCTTTAGCATCATTCCTTCCAAAGAAATCCCAGGACTGGTCTCCTTCAGAATGGACTGGTTGGACCTCCGTGCAGTCCAAGGGACTCTCAAGAGTCTTCTCCAACACTACATTTCAAAAGCATCAATTCTTCGGTGTTCAGCTTTTTCACAGTCCAACTTTCACATCCATACATGACTACTGGAAAAACCACAGCCTTGACTAGACGGACCTTTGTTGGCAAAGTAATATCTCTGCTTTTTAATATGCTATCTAGGTTGGTCATAACTTTTCTTCCAAAGAGTAAGCGTCTTCTAATTTCATGGTTGTAATCACCATCTGCAGTGATTTTGGAGCCCAAAAAGATAAAGTCTGACACTGTTTCCACTGTTTCCCCATCTATTTCCCATGAAGTAATGGGACCGGATGCCATAATCTTCGTTTTCTGAATGTTGAGCTTTAAGCCAACTTTTTCACTCTCCTCTTTCACTTTCATCAAGAGGCTTTTAGTTCTTCACTTTCTGCCATAAGGGTGGTGTCATCTGCATGTCTGAGGTTATTGAGATTTCTCCTGGCAGTCTTGATTCCAGCTTGTGCTTCTTCTAGCCCAGCGTTTCTCATGATGTACTCTGTGTATAAGTTAAATAAGCAGAGTGACAATATACAGCCTTGACGTACTCCTTTTCCCATTTGGAACCAGTCTGTTGTTCCATGTCCAGTTCTAACTGTTGCTTCCTGACCTGCATATAGGTTTCTCAAGAGGCAGGTCAGGTGGTCTGGTATTCCCATCTCTTTCAGAATTTTCCACAGTTTATTGTGATCCACACAGTCAAAGGCTTTGGCATAGTCAATAAAGCAGAAATAGATGTTCGCAAAAACAAGACCAGGAGTGGACTATNGCATATAGGTTTCGCAAGAGGCAGGTCAGGTGGTCTGGTATTCCCATCTCTTTCAGAACTACAGAAGCTATAATAGTAGAAACAAATATATTAATTCCTTTCAGTTTTCTAAAATATTTTTAAAAATTATACCTTGGTAAGCTTTTTGCTATTTTACTGATTTTTTTAAAGTCAGGAAACTTACTATTCTCAATGGTGTAGACAAGAAAGTTCTCCCTTATTTTACCACAGCACACTCGTTTTTTAATGAAGTTCCAAAGATACACTAGCTGAAAAGATGTGTAATCTCAAGTGGTATATATAAGGTTTTAGAAGTACAGGCTTTCACAGAATTAGCCTTGCTGGTAGCAAAAGGCATGGATGGCTGTTTTTCATTACTTACTTTCATGAATTCACCACAAGGGCCACATTTGCTATTGCTGAGCTAACCATTGGGAAACATACCTTTGGAAATAATTAAGCTTTAAAAAGCAGAAGTTATACATTTCTAACATCCAATTAACTTGCTACAGTTCCTTCAGTAAAACCTCTCCCTGAGGGGGAAGGTCAGGTCTCAGCCATCATCTGACTTTCTCAAGATGCTCTACAAAGGCCCCTGCACACTTAAAAACAAGGACAACCCACAAAACTTGTCTTTCTTTCCAAGGTCTTAAAACACTCAGCAAAACTTTGAGGAAAGGTAGAAAACGTTCCGGAAAAGGAAATGGCAACCCACTCCCAAATTCTTGCCTGGAGAATGCCATGGACAGAGGAGCCTTGCGGCCTCCAGTCTGTGGGGTTGCAAAGAGTCAGATATGACTGCAGTGACTGATCACACACGCAGGAAATGTTCACTTGTGATTTACTTAAGAAAGCATATTTGTAAAGAAAACTCATGTTCTTGTGATGGTGTGGCAAAGCCTGATGTTCCTTTAGTTTATGAGAAAAACAGCAACTACAAAGTAAGAAAATAACACTGAGGTTTTTAAAATTATACTGACTAGGTCATTTGTTGAAAACTATTAAGCCTCTTCCCAGTCATTTACCTGGTTATTAGGGTAAGTACAATGCCTTCATTACTGAAATTGCTATCAAGGTTCAGAAATGTTTGCCATTGTGTGTTTTAACTGTTACCCTATGATCAGTATTTTTTTTTTAATTTTTGTAACATTTCCACCTAAAAAAATTAGATTTAGGGATCATGTCTATTCTTTCATGGGTCAGACCTGAGAATTCAATAACTAGATTTTTAGCAATTTCCTATCTAGGTTTTTAACCTATTTCTTCTCGTGAAGGTCAAAAAAGCTTAATAATGTTGTGTTAATGCTGGACTTTTCTCAACAGAGAAGAGACCACCAGTCCTGAAGAGCCTAAATCCTTTAATCGCATCAAAACATCTTAAATGTGAAGTCAAAAACTTAATGCAGGGATAAGAGGATTAAGATGGTGAAGTATATGGCACAATTATTGTAAACCGAGAAGGCAATGGCAACCCACTCCAGTGTTCTTGCCTGGAGAATCCCAGGGACAGAGGAGCATGGTGGGCTGTCACCTATGGGGTCTCACAGAGTCAGACACAACTGAAGCGACTTAGCAGCAGCAGCAGCAGCAGCAGCAGCAGCAGCAGTATATACATATATTGAGCAAAACTTAACTATTCCTATTTAAAAGTCAAAAATAAACATATCAAGTCAAAATCAAAGATATCTAACCATGATGCATGGCAGAAACCAATGCAACGTTGTAAAGCAATTATCCTCCAATTAAAAATAATGTTAAAAAAGAAAAAAAGCTAGGCATTAAAAAAAAAGTATCTATTTAGCAGGCAAGCAAGAAATGGCCTTTCACATGAAAGGAACTAGAAATATATAGCATAATATAGATGCATTCAGTTCAGTTCAGTTCAGTCGCTCAGTCCTGTCTGACC
>SJYX01018150.1:0-27006 GCA_006410675.1 Oreotragus oreotragus | reverse complement strand
GCTGATCTCCTTCAGAATGGACTGGTTGGATCTCCTTGCAGTCCAAGGGACTCTCAAGAGTCTTCTCCAACACCACAGTTCAAAAGCGTCAATTCTTCGGCGCTCAGCCTTCTTCACAGTCCAACTCTCACATCCATACATGACCACAGGAAAAACCATAGCCTTGACTAGATGGCAAAGTAATGTCTCTGCTTTTGAATATGCTGTCTAGGTTGGTCATAATTTTTCTTCCAAGGAGTTAGCGTCTTTGAATTTCATGGCTGCAGTCACCATCTGCATTGATTTTGGAGCCCCCCAAAATACAGTCTGACACTGTTTCCACTGTTTCCCCATCTATTTCCCATGAAGTGATGGGACCGGATGCCATGATCTTCGTTTTCTGAATACTGAGCTTTAGAAAACCACAAATCTCTACATTTATACATTTAAATCATTTTGCCTATAATTTGGTATTTAGTAGCTGGTATCTTTTCCAAGCAGTATAATCTCACTAGAGAATCAATTTTTTTTAATTGACTTTATTAGCAAGAATAGAGCATAAGTTTGGCTCAAACCTATAAACTAAATATAAGGACATACCAGTAACTGCTATATAAATTACTTTAGTGGTTTCTGTTTTAATACATTCCAAATTGCCCCAATTTCAACTTGCAAGCCTATGAATAGAAATTAAATTTCCTTTCTTTGAATATTTTTAATGAAAAAGCCTTTATGGTAAACAATAAAAAAGTACAGCATGTTTCCTATAATAAACATTAAACTTTTGTGTTCCTGAATCCTCTTCTAAAAAGCTTACCTGTGGCATAGTTATGAAACTTATTATGATTCAGAAGCTTTTAGCCCACAGATACACATGGAGAATCGTATTTTTATAAAGGAAGTAGAGTAAAAATGCAAAAGATTAAAATATATTTTTAGCTGAAAAAAAATGGCAAATCATCTGTGGTACTACTGAACACTCTTTCCTTCTATTCTTGCTGATATAGAATTTCAGCACAGTACAGTGATTAGAAACATGCAAAATATAAACAATGGCCAGAGCATAATAATAATCATGAATGGTGTCTTTGTAAAACATCTGTGTCTTTTCTGTCCATTAAAATGCAGATCCAAAGAGTGATTGTAGATATGTTTGTTATTAAACCAACTCATGTCCTAATAGCATTACTATATAATTGCCATTATGCACTCAGTAAGAGAAAGCTGAAGCTTAATTAAAATATATTTCCTTACCAGTTGTCAAAGGTGAGTAATGAGATGGATGGAAAACTAATAAACTTCACTGTTTTCCATACACAAATCCTTATGCCAAACATTACTCATATCTTCCTGTCAATGGAGAATGTCTCTCTGTATTTCCTTAGTGATCATAATCAAAAATGTTGATAGGATTCTCAGAGACAATAAACACATGTTTATTTACAAACTATTGTAAATTTACAAACTGTTATCTTTGCTAAATCCTGATGGTTTAGGGCAGAAAATAAGGAATTTACATAAAACTAATCCTTGTTCCTGGGACACTGTCCTTGGGTAGTTTCAGATTTTGGAACTGTTACCCTTAATCTAAATAGCATGCAATATCTAATAGTCAATAAGCCCCTACTATTTCTAAGTATTCTGATTTATTGCCATGGGCTTAGAATTTTAAATCTTAATTATCTTGACTTTCTATTTCTTCTTTCTGTTTCCCTTCCCACCCTGCTTGATGTTTCCAAGACCCCTAGCATGCAGATCATGTTCTCTACTTGATTCAGTTAAACACTGCAATTTTAGAGTTCTTTGCACAGCTGCTTCTGCAGTTTGGATAATTAGTGTTCCATAAAATGAAAATAAACAGAGAAAGATATCTCCCTCCCTCTAATGTTCTTTAAGGAAACTCTACATAAAAACTGCTGTGATACAGATAAATACACACACACACACACACACACACACACTCATACATATCTCAGTGACCACTATCTACTGGTATCCATGCCCTATGTCGTCACCCCATCTGCCTGTGGGCAAAATCTTGTCATTTGCCTCCAATGAACAGAATACAGGAAAACTGGCAGGATGTCTCTTGGTGATTATGTTACAGAAGACTGTGACTTCACTCTTGATTCTCTGACTGGCTCTGCTATTATAAAATGCTCTGTGAACAGGCCCCCCGTCATGACAAGGAATAGAGGCAGGCCTCCAACCATGAGCTTGTGAAGAAGTGAAACCTCAGTGAAACTGATTCCTTCCAACAACTAGCTAAGTGAGCTAGGAAGAGGATCCTTCTCAGTGGAGCCTTGAAAAAGGCCCTGAGCCAGAGAACCACAGAGACTGTGAGATAATCCATGTAGTTTAAGCAGCTAATTAAAGTGAAAGTTGTTCAGTCTTGTCCGACTCTTTGCAGCCCCATGACTATACAGTCCATGGAATTCTCCACGCCAAAATACTGGAGTGGGTAGCCTTTCCCTTCTCCAGGGGATCTTCCCAACCCAGGGATTGAACCCAGGTCTCCCACATCAGGCAGATTCTTTACCAGCTGACCCACAAGGAAAGCCTTTAAGCAACTAAGTTCTGGGGTAATTTGTTGTGCAGTAACAGCCAGCTACTACACTGTGCAAAGGATTTAGTTCATTAAGAATTTTCCATGGCCGTTTTCATGCATAATGGTGCTTCTTTCATTCACAAAAATTAAGTGGAGATCTGCAGCAGAAGTTTGAATCTAATAATCCATTTCATTTAGATATTTCTAAGTAAAATAGGTTACTGATGCTCTCTCTAATGACTTGGCCAAGTAAGCTAACCAAACTCCTTGAAGACAGCTTCAGTTTTTCACACCCGCAATTTTGAAGAGCTAAACAATGAAAGCCAAAACAATTTTGAAAGTGAAGAATAGTCAGTCTCATCAACACTCCCACATCAAAAAGCCTGATTGCTCTGAACAGGATATTATGGGTTTCTGGAAACAGATCTGGTGCTGTTTGACGATTTGATGGCCTGGATAGAAATGTGAGTTTCACAGAGAATTCACAGTTGAAGTCCAAGTAATTTCTCACTTCAGGACTTCAGGGAATAGAGTTTTGAGCCTAATCTCTCCAAAGATTTTCATTAAAAAAAATAAAACATAAAAAACTGTGTTCAGCTACTTGATAGCACACACCTATTTGTCTTCCAAGTGATCACCCAGACTTGAAACTTGAATGCATAGGAAATGGGGCTCACCTGAGAGGGGAAAGACTGGTGTCAATTGTATCCTGCCAATTAAGGTCTTTTACAAAGGCATCTGAGAGCATTTGAACCTGTTCATATAGTTCTTAATGTTTCATTTGGAATTTCCTTAAAGTTATTACAAAGTGATTCATTGTCAAGAATGTTTTCTGGATGTCCTTTACAATAGACCCAAAACCTCCAAAACCCAGACAACAGAGAAAGAAAAGGATTGCTTAACTCACCAAGTAGAGAGATCTGGCTTATGCCTTGGACACAAGATCAGTTTACACATCTTTGTCTAATTTACCGTTTTGCCAAACAACTTCATTTCACCATTTCACATCCTATTTTGGAGGTTTATAAAAAGCTCCTCATAGTCTTTTACAAATAATTTTTCTTTAAAAAACAAAAAATTACAGAACTGCTTTGGTAACTTTCTTCCCTTTTTATGTGCCTCTCAGAGCTGTTGCTCTTGTAAGAGAAGCTGTTATTGTTGTAGTTGTTGGAAGAGAAGAAACAGTTGTATACAGGAGCAGACAGAAGATACAACAAACGTGAAAAATATTAATCACTCAGCCATGTCCAGCTCTTTGCAAACCCAAGGATCGTAGCTCTGCCCATGGAGTTCTCCATGCAAGAATACTGCAGTGAGTTGCCATTCCCCTCTCCAGGGATCTTCCCGACCCAAGGACCAAACCTCTGTCTCCTGCATTGCTGGCAAACTGTTTACGATCTGAGCCACCAGGGAAGCCCAGAAGATAGAGGGGCTCTGCTAGTTTACCCCCCGACCTCTCCAAGACTTGTTTTCTATAGCTCTGTCTGATGTAGTCCCTTCCAACAGCCCCATCTTATGAAAATACTAAGCCAAATTAATGCTTTCCAAAGTCCAATTTCCCACTGTATCAAATCCAGTGGAATCCCAGTTCAAAGGAGAAGCAAGGAGACGGAAGATAATGAATAGACTAACATAGCACACACTCCCTTTCTTGCTAACATGCTTTACATCTTTACATTTTCTTAACCTTTCTCTGATGGATGTTAATTCCTTCCCTGTTATGGACTGAATCTTTGTGTCCCTCCCCCAGATTCATATGTTGAAATCCTAACTCCTATATGACACTTTAGGAAGTGAGATGTTGGATTAACTCATTAGAGTTAACAGAACAGGGCTTTTAGAGGCCTCACTGTGTCCCTGCCATGTGAGCGACCAATAAGAAAGTATCGCTTAGCCTCCAGGAAGGGAATCCTCCTGAGAACTCAAACATGCTGGTGCCTTGATCTCAGACTTCCAGCCTCCAATCTATAGTATCTGCAGTAGCAGCAGAACAGACTAAGACATCCACCTTTGTCATCTACTTCACTGAGGTATCTAACAAAAAAAAAAAAAAAAGAGAGAGAGAGAGAACAGTTTCCGCTCTAAACTAGAATAAAACATAGGAACAATAATGAGTAATTCTCAGTAAAATAAGGGAAATAATAGTACAGTGAAGCTTACGGGTCCACAGGGAGAGGACAGAAAACCCAGGCCCAGTTCCCGCGTTGCTCAGAGTCAGACTGAGAGATGGTCAACATATAACCTGACACAGCCCACACGCCTCTCGTGTGTCCACTTTCTCATCCAACAAAGGCTTTAATGCAGAAGTTCTGACTTCTGCATTTTACAAATGGAGAATCCAAAGCCTAGGAAGCTTCTGCATGTGTGCTAAGTCACTTCAGTCATGTCCAACCCTTTGCAACCCCATGCCCTGGGTTCCAACCCTCTGTCCATGGAATTCTCCAGGCTAGAATACTGGAGTGAGTTGCCAGGCCCTCCTCCACTAGAAAGCTTATATCCTTTGTTTAAGGTCATATACCTAGTTTGTCAGTTAAAGGGGAAGATAATTGTTCAATTTAAGAAATAACCAGTTACAATAGCTTTTGGAAGCGTTTTAACCATGAACCTGTGTCATCTCTAAAGCCCTGAGCATGTAAAATGCACAGATTTAATACAAAACTTCTACAGACAATAATTTTATAGACTTTGCCAAATTCTTATCATAAAAGTTCATACACAAAATAGTACTTAAAAATGTATACCTGCAGTGGACACCATATGGAAAGCCTACTTAGGGACAAATACCAAGCTCTTGAATGTAAAGACAACTCGTTCATAGTGCTCTGCTTGATTTCATTTCAATCTAAGACAAGACTCCATATGACACAGATGGGGCTGATATTGCAAAGTGACTCAAGCAATGCCTGCCCTAACCAAACCCAGCTTTCACTTCTGTGTAATAGCAACTGCAGAGTAAAAAACCAAACTACATTTCCCCAGATTCTATAGTATCTAAATGCTAAAGGTACTGTTATGCACATGAAGGGACTTAGAATGTGGAAGTGGCACCAGCAACAAGGAGACTATATATAGTAAACGCTTTTCATTTCCTGGATCAGCTACACTAGAATTTCGACCCATGGTTCATTCACATATCATGTACCCAGAATCAGTAATGGAAGGCATTTCTCTCAGCACAGTCCTACAGTGTGGTTAAGCATGTCTGTCAACTGCCCTGTTCCTGGATACACAGTTTCCAATTTTGGTTCTGTGACTCTTGAGAAATTCTATAAAACTACAAAATACCTTTTAAAAATCTGTCTTGTAAACAATCGATGAAACATTTTTTTTGTTTGTTTACAACTAAGAATCTTTAACAATATAACTGCTCTCTTATATTGAAAGTTTTTGAGTGTTTAGAACAGTAGTCATTAATGAACAAAGAGACCTGATTTCAGTTACCTGAGAAACCTTTTCAAATGGCCATTCTTCACTTACTTACCAAACATAATCAACATTCTAGTCTACTACCGGCTAAACCTTACCTGCCTCCTGAGAAATCTGTATGCAGGTCAAGAAGCAACAGTGAGAACCAGACATAGAACAACAGACCGATTCCAAGTCTGGAAAGGAGTCCGTCAAGGCTGTATATTGTCACCCTGCTTATGTAACTTCTATGCAGAGCACATCATGAGAAACGCTGGGCTGGAGGAAGCACAAGCTGGAATCAAGATCGCCGAAAGAAATACCAATAACCTCAGATACGCAGATGACGTCACCCTTATGGGAGAAAACAAAGAGGAACTAAAAAGCCTCTTGATGAAAGTGAAAGAGGACAGTGAAAAGGCTGGCTTAAAACTCAACATTCAAAAAACTAAGATCATGGCATCTGGTCCCATCATTTCATGGCAAATAGATGGGGAAACAGTGATAGACTTTCTTTTCTTGGGCTCCAAAATCACTGCGGACAGTGACTGCAGCCATGAAATTAAAAGACACTTGCTCCATAGAAGAAAAGCTTTGACAACTTGTGTTTTAAAGCAGAGACATTACTTTACTGAGAAAGGTCCATATAGTCAAAGCTATGGTTTTTCCAGTAGTCATGTATGGATGTGAGATCTGGACCATAAAGAAGGCAGAGTGCAAAAGAACTGATGCTTTCAAACTATGGTGTTGTAGAAGGCTCTTGGAAGTCTCTTGGACTGCAAGGAGATCAAAGCAGTCCATCCTAAAGGAAACCAACCCTGAATATTCATTGGCAGGACTGATGCTAAAGCTGAGGCTCCAATATTCTGGCCACCTGATGCAAAGAGCCGACTCATTGGAAAAGACTCTGATGCTGGGAAAGGTTGAAGACAGGAGAAGAAGGGGATAACAGAGGATGAGATGGTTGGATGGCACCAATGGACATGAGCTTGGGCAAGCTCCAGGAGATGGTAAAGGACAGGTAAGCCTGGCATGGGGTTGCAGGGAGTCATAGACGACTGAGCGAATAAACAACAACAAACACAGCAGGTGCTACACATGTGTGTGAAAGAACTCTGTACAAATAGAGAGGTTTAAGAATACCTTGTGTTTAAAAAGAAAGGAAATCTATGTAATTCTATTTAAATATAAACACCTTGTACATCAACACTGTGGAGGTTTGGCCCAAAAGAAACACCATCTACATTACCAGGAGCATCACATACAATACAAGGCAGGTTTTCTTTAAGCCAGAAAGAAAATATATATAACACAGATACAGAAAGTCGGTTCAATATTCTTTCTTCCAAGTAGGGGCTTATTAATAAACCAAAAACCTACCCTAAAGAAGAAGCACTTGATGCTAATGTTATAAAAACAAGTTTAAGAAATCTAGAAAGGTTTAACTGCTCAGAGACTTCAAAGTATATGTGATAACTACCTACAAAACACCTAATGGCTCGCACAGATTCAGATTTCGGGAACAAAGTCCAGTGTATGAATACTATAAAAAGCTGTGTCTCACAGCACCACAGAAAGCACCCACCAACACTCTTCTCTGAACAGTGAACAAAAACTCCACCTTATACATCTTCATATCCTTGGTCTTTACAGTGTCAAGTAGGCACCTGATGTTAGAAGTTCTGCTTCAACTAAATGGGAAAATTAGTACAGAAATATAAACGAGTATGGAGGAGTAGTGGTTTCTTTCCTTATGGTGTGTTTGTGAGCAGTGTTTCTCTAAGTCTCTTTTAGGGAACATTAGTCCCACGATCTATCTACGGTTAAGTGTTATAGGAGAAAATGGAAAACGGCATAGCCCTTGTTGCTAGTTTGAAGTTATGAAATGATAATCAGTATACTAAAGGTTCATGAGAAGCCCTCAATAAAGGAGTCTATTCAACTCTATTACTGCCACTTCCCCAATTTTTTAAGCACAGCTCTTTTTCAAATGGCATAGCTAACCGATAACCCAGGAGCTTTTGGAAAGGCTCCTTAAGGTGGAATTATGCACTAGAAAATGTGTTGGGCAAGTAAGAGTCAATTCACATTTCTGTCTTTAAGGATAAAAGTAAATCCTACATTTTAAACATTCTCACATGCTTGAAACATCTTCATTATTATATTGTCAAGAAGAGACAAGCAATGCTAAAGTAAGCTATCTTTGCATCCTAAAGTAATCAGAGATAGATCTTAAAGCCATTGCAGGACCATCTCTTTCTAAGTCACTTTTGGTAACTTAGCAGACAGCTGGCTTAGGAGAGCCAAGTGTGTTTGAAAGAGCAGTCAGATCCCAAGCAGAGGGCTGCAAAGCCTCCTCCTTTTCAACGAGGCCATTTTTCCAATCAGGTACAGAGTCACAAAAACACTCACTGGACTCTAGTTCATAAAAGTATAGGGCATGTCACATGTGGGAAAATGAGTAATTTTTTTTTTTTTTTTTTTTTACTGGCAACACCTTTTTAATAGGTCAAAGTAACTGTACAGTTCATTATACTCTTCCTGAGAATAATTTATATCCCCCAACAAACTAAAGGGAGGGTGTATTTTTCAAAATTATTTAACAGAATGGATGGTAAAACTGGACATCAAAGGGAAACCAAATCTCTGTTTCACCCAATTCTCTCCTGGGAAGACAGACACAATGAAGGGTTAGTTAACTCCAGTGGCGGTAAAATAGTCAACATGGCTTTAATCTTTCTTTATAAATTATATAAAAATGGAAAACAGGGATGGTTCCAGAATTTCTTCTCAATGCAGTTTGGAGGTGCTCTGGTACAAAGCATTTCTGCTTCTGAGAGAAATAACATAGCTACAAAAAACTGGCACATTATTCTGGTGAATTTGTCGTCAAAATGAGTGCTTTTTATGTAAACACTCTACAGATGTTACCAGGTTTAGCACATAAAACAGAAGATGACCAATTATACTTGAAATTCAGAATAACAAAGAAATTTTTGTGCAAATATGTCTCATGTAATATTTGGGACATACTTAGGCTAAAAAATAATTTTATCTGAAATTTAATGTTCTATTTCATCTGGCAACCAGGCCCTCCCCTGGAATGCCAGCTACAGACACTTTGTGCTTAGTCTAAGTCATAAGACAGAGAGTTCCAGAACTGTGTGTGCTCTACCGTTCCCTGCTTATCAGGTTTACCTGAATCATCTCTATTTTATATCTGCAAAGCACAGTATTAGTCATAAGTTCCATGACACCCTCGCATGGCACAAGAGAAAGAACTGACTTATTCTTCCCACCATGACAATTCAGAGTATAACCAAAGACAATACATTGAAGAGGAAACATTCCTGAAGGAAGACACAGACCCGAGTTTTTATTCTTACTCTACCAGTTTTATAACCTTTTGCAAGTATATGTAGCTCTTCAAGCCTTGGTTGTGCTGACTTCAGGAACCCTACAGGACTAACATTTTACAATTCCATGGTCCTAAGTGAACTAAACTTTGCCATGTCCTTGTGACCAACTGGAGGTCACGCCTGTCTATGTTGAAAATAGAGGAAACCACCTCAGAATTAAAGAAAAACAAGGGATTGGCTAAAAGATGACCCTTACATTTAATTAAAATCCATTTGTTTCAAAAGAAATGCTACCTTCAGGCTAAAAAAAGGTACCTTAAATATTTCATAAGCAATCTGTTAGTCAACCATATAACTTTAAATACTTCTCATCCCCTGGACAGTCAGTACCAAATCACTTTTATTCCAGACCATTAAAAAAAAAAAGCAGTCAACTATTTTACTTTCCTGAGTTCTGTGTGGTACACCTCTAAGACACCATAAAGCATTCTGCTAGTTCCATAAAAGGTGTCTGTGCACAACAAAGGGAAAATCCATTTTCTCTAACAGATTCTTGAAACAATTTTATTTAAATAGCATTTCTCTGCACAAAAAAATCTCTAACACTAATTCATTTTGCCTTCAGCTTAAGTAACTGTTTATTAAAAAAACATTTACAATAAGAGTTTTTCTTTAGTTAAGTACCATGCCCTCATGCAATCTGAATGCCAGCCACTGCTTTCAAGGGATTAAAATCTTGATTACCAACATCTTTAGCATAGCATCAAAGAAATAAATATATTAAATTATACAAATGGTTAAGAGTCATGAACTTATGGTTGCCAGCTAAACACAAAAGTCCAGTTAAATGTGAAATTCGAATTTCAAACTCCAAAATTGGGATGTACTCAAAATTAATATTTATTTGAAACTCAAATAACTGGGGATTCCAAATTTTTGTTTCCATATCTGGCAATTCTATGTGGGCTACTCCGTATGAGATATTTGCCAATTTTCATCTTTTTCCCCCAATCAAAACACTCATTTTGATTTTTAATTTTTCCTTAGAGTCAAGAGTTTCCACCTGCTTCAGAATATGAATAAATAATTTTCCAGCCCAAAATTTCATTACTATATCTTTGCTTTTAACAAAATCAGTTTCCCACCAAAAAAAAAAAAAACTTGTAGTCTACAGAACATACAATCTTACCAACATTTTTACCTACCTGTGGGAAATATATGAGAAGGCCAAATAATAAAATATTTCTTTTTTTCGCTTCCTTGGCAAACTCTCTAATCTGCATTACCTTTTCCATTTTCTGACCGAATGGTACTGATTCATAATCAAGAAAATGTACCTGAAAAATAATATAAAAGGTGACAATTAGAATACCATTCACTTTTCCTTGATTAACATGATATTTAAAAAGCTCAAAACACATACAGAGAGAGCAAGATGGCAGCGGAAAAGGTGGACATGAAGTACATCTCTCTCTACAGATACATCAGGAATAAACCTTCAGACTCAGAATTGCATCAGCAGAACATCAGCTGAGAGCAGACAAGAGGACAAAGCAGTGGAAAAGAATCTACAGAGCCACGCAAAACTCGGTGGGACGAAGGGACTAGGGGGAAAAGCAAGAGTGTCAGTAGGACTGGACCTGCCCTCAGCAGGTGGGGGAACTGAAGCAGAGGTCCAGTCCCCACACTGGGGCAACTGTCTGAGTCAGAGGAGAAACATTTAAGGCTGGGAGTGAAGAAGCTGATCCACAGTAGCCCAAATGGAATGAGAATCAGACAGTCCTTGCTGCAGCCATACACACAGGTCCCCTGGAAGGCGCAGCAGCTGGGAGCTGGAGTTTAGGGATTGTGCAGCAATCCCAGGGCAAGGACTGCTGTTGACTTTGGAGAGATGGATCGAGGGGACGTGAGGGAGGAGATTGTGGTGGGAAACGCCTATGGAGGAAAGCTGGGCAGTCATGGAAGTCAGGCAATACTGTTGAGTCATGCGAAGCAGGTGGAGCCATCAGCATACCCTCTTTCTCCCCACACGCCAGCACTGGCAGCTGAACAACAGGCTGGCGCATCAAACACCTGATGCACTGAACTACAAGGCAGGACTCCATCCAGCGTGCTGCTTGAAGTGACTGATGTGCTCATCTACAGACTAGGACCCCCCCGGGGGGGCCCCCTCTATGTGCCTGACATGCCAAACAACAAAGGAGGAGCCCAGGCAAGGGGGCCCTCTCAGTGCCCGAAGGGGCAGAGCCACAGAGAAAGACGCCAAAGAGGCCTTCTGACCGCCAGCTCCAAGAGGCTCCAAAAAGACTCTGATAGGGCCACAAGTCCTGTGATGGAGGCGGCCCATGTCCCTCCACACTTTGTGCCGCCAGGGTCCCTGCAAGCCAAGCAGCTGCGACACCTGCACGCTCAGCTCTCACTGGGGCAAAGGTGCCACAGGCAAAAAGGAAAATCTTGCGTTTATGCGCACAGGTTGCTTCAGTCGTGTCCGGCTCTTTATGAACCTGTGGGCTGCAGCCTGCCAGGCTTCTCTGTCGGGGGGGATTTCAGGAGAGAATACTGAAGTGTACTGGGCAATACTTGAGAGCTTGCCATACGCTTCTAGAGCACTGTATCTCCTGCTGCCCTGGCCGCCAACTCCCCTGAGTACCTGGTGCAGCCAGAACCCCTGAGGCCCAAGCAGCTGCACCCTCTCCACCCCTGGCCCTCACTGAGGCAGACCCAAGCCCTCCAGGGCAGCCTCAGGAGCAAATCCCAGTGGACGATCCATATGCATAGGTGGAAATAAAACCACAATTGAGACTCGGGGCTCAGGAAGTGTGGCTAAGGAAGAAGAACGAAAACCTTCCCACCAGCTATACGAGCTGCAGATTAAATCAACATGATCAACAAGGCAGATTCCGTATCTGTGGAATATATAAAAGGACATTGAGAGCTCCCGCAAAAGAAAACGCACTAATTCTGATAGCTGTGGACACTGGGGGCAAGAACACACAGGAGTAGGAACAGATTAGAATCTGAGATGGCTCCACAACAGGTCCTGAGATCAGTACCAGCTGGAGGGCATCCTAGGGAGGTGAGGTGGACTGTGACTCCCAGCGAGCGAAACGACTCTGCCAGCACAGACTCAAGAAAAACATTTATTATTCTTATGTTTTGATTTGTTCTGTAGATTCTTCCAGATTTTTCTTTTCTTCCTCCCCACCATCTGTTGCGGTTATCGATTTTATTGGCACTATGAAATCTAATTAAGTTTTTGAGCTTTTTTTTCCCCTCAGTCACATTTTTTTATTGTTGTTATAAATCTCTGCCTCTACATTGGGCTTTTGCAGTTCTGTGGAGTTTTCCTTTTTTTTTATTTTTCTTTTTTTAATTTTAATTCTTAATTTTTTTAACCTATGATTATTTTATCTACATTTATTCCTTTGTTTGCTTTTCCTACTGCTCCTTCCCCCTTACAGTTAACCTTTAATGTGAATAAATCTTTATCTACCTCTATTTAACTTTGCATATCTAGTCTTTCTTTCTTTTCTTTCTTTCCTTTCCTCTCAACATATTTGTTGGTTTTATTTTCATTGCTTTGTTTCCCAATTGGCAACTTGCTTTAGTTTTGTTTTCCAGTTTGTGCTTTAGTTAGTTGTCTTCTTAACTGGTACATACAATTTTTGGTATCCTTTGTTTGCCAGGTCAATCTACTGTACTTTATTTTTGTTGGACTGTTTTGATTTTGCTTATGGGTGTATATGTAAATGTGTATATTCAGTTACTTTTCATTGTTGTTATAAATCTCTGCCACTACATTGGGCTTCTGCAGTTCTGTGGAGTTTTCTTTTTCCTTTTTTCCTTTCTTTTTCCTTCCTGTGAAAAGACAACCCTCAGTTGGACTGTTTTGATTTTGCTTATGGGTGTATATGTAAATGTGTATATTCAGTTACTTTTCATTGTTGTTATAAATCTCTGCCACTACATTGGGCTTCTGCAGTTCTGTGGAGTTTTCTTTTTCCTTTTTTCCTTTCTTTTTCCTTCCTGTGAAAAGACAACCCTCAGAATGGAAGAAATTATTGGCAAATAAAACAACTGACAAAGGATTAATTTCCAAAGTATACAAGCAGCTCATACAACTCAATACCAGAAAAACAAACAACCCAATCAAAAAGTGGGAAAAAGACCTAAACAGACATTTCTCCAAAGACATACAGATGGCTAACAAACACACAGAAAGATGCACAACATTGCTCATTATTAGAGAAATGCACATCAAAACCACAGTGAGAAACAACCTCACACTGGTCAGAATGGCCATCATCAAAAAGTCTACAAACAATAAATGCTGGAGAGGGTGTGGAGAAAAGGAACACTCTTGCACTGTTGGGGGGAATGTAAATTGATACAGCCACTATGGAAAGTGGTATGGAGATTCCTTAAAAACCTAGGAATAAAACCACTATATGACCCAGCAATCCCACTCTCAGCCATACACCCTGAGGAAACCAAAACTGAAAAATACACAAGTATCCCATGTTCATTGTAGCACTGTTTACAATAGCTAGATGTCCATCGACAGATGAATGGATAAAGAAGTTGTGGTCCATATACACAATGGAATATTACTCAGCCATAAAAAGGAATGCCTTTGAGTCAGTCCTAATGAGGTGGATGAACCTAGAACCTATTATACAGAGTGAAGTGAGTCAGAAAGAGAAAGATAAATATCGTTCTAAAGCATATATACAGAATCTAGAAAAATGGTACTGAAGAATTTACTTGTAGGGCTGCAATGGAGAAACAGACATAGAGAAGACTTATGGACGTGGGGAGAGGGAAGGAGAGGGTGAGAGGTATGGAGAGAGTAACATGGAAGCTTACATTACCATATGTAAAATAGATAGCCAATGGGAATTTGCTGTATGGCTCAGGAAACTCAAACAGGGGTTCTGTATCAACCTAGAGGGGTGGACTGGGGAGGGAGATAGGAGCGAAGTTCAAAAGGGAGGGGATATATACCTATGGCTGATTCATGTTGAGGTTTGAAGAAAACAACAAAATTCTGTAAAGCAATTATCCTTCAATTTCAAAAGAATTTAAAATAAATAAACTTATTTAAATAAATTTTAAAAAATACAATTAAAATATTGCAATTATTTTTATCAATTTATATTAACTTCTAGTTAATTGTTTCCAGTGATAAATACTTAATAAAATGAATCATTCTTTATAAACACAGAAGTAGTAAACACTCACTAACAAATATAAAATGCTATTTCCATTTGCACCAGAGTCAATGCATAAAGACTATATAGTTACATCGAGTCATTCAACTTTCTTCATAATTTGTAATTTGAAACTAGACAAGACAGAAATAAATGAATCCATAAGAAATTCCCAATATTAATAAAATTCAANTCCCTAAAGAAGAAGCACTTGATGCTAATGTTATAAAAACAAGTTTAAGAAATCTAGAAAGGTTTAACTGCTCAGAGACTTAAAAGTATATGTGATAACTACCTACAAAACACCTAATGGCTCGCACAGATTCAGATTTCGGGAACAAAGTCCAGTGTATGAATACTATAAAAAGCTGTGTCTCACAGCACCACAGAAAGCACCCACCAACACTCTTCTCTGAACAGTGAACAAAAACTCCACCTTATACATCTTCATATCCTTGGTCTTTACAGTGTCAAGTAGGCACCTGATGTTAGAAGTTCTGCTTCAACTAAATGGGAAAATTAGTACAGAAATATAAAAGAGTATGGAGGAGTAGTGGTTTCTTTCCTTATGGTGTGTTTGTGAGCAGTGTTTCTCTAAGTCTCTTTTAGGGAACATTAGTCCCACGATCTATCTACGGTTAAGTGTTATAGGAGAAAATGGAAAACGGCATAGCCCTTGTTGCTAGTTTGAAGTTATGAAATGATAATCAGTATACTAAAGGTTCATGAGAAGCCCTCAATAAAGGAGTCTATTCAACTCTATTACTGCCACTTCCCCAATTTTTTAAGCACAGCTCTTTTTCAAATGGCATAGCTAACCGATAACCCAGGAGCTTTTGGAAAGGCTCCTTAAGGTGGAATTATGCACTAGAAAATGTGTTGGGCAAGTAAGAGTCAATTCACATTTCTGTCTTTAAGGATAAAAGTAAATCCTACATTTTAAACATTCTCACATGCTTGAAACATCTTCATTATTATATTGTCAAGAAGAGACAAGCAATGCTAAAGTAAGCTATCTTTGCATCCTAAAGTAATCAGAGATAGATCTTAAAGCCATTGCAGGACCATCTCTTTCTAAGTCACTTTTGGTAACTTAGCAGACAGCTGGCTTAGGAGAGCCAAGTGTGTTTGAAAGAGCAGTCAGATCCCAAGCAGAGGGCTGCAAAGCCTCCTCCTTTTCAACGAGGCCATTTTTCCAATCAGGTACAGAGTCACAAAAACACTCACTGGACTCTAGTTCATAAAAGTATAGGGCATGTCACATGTGGGAAAATGAGTAATTTTTTTTTTTTTTTNCTGAGTGGTGTTCTTGACTTGTCGAGAGGACAGAGTAAAAGAAATGAATAATTTTGGGGAGCTTGTCTGTATATTACTTGACCTGACAAGTTATCTGAGAAATTTCAAATGATCTGAAGGAATAGAACCAAAAAAAAAGGATATTACACCAAGAACTTTACTGGCAACACCTTTTTAATAGGTCAAAGTAACTGTACAGTTCATTATACTCTTCCTGAGAATAATTTATATCCCCCAACAAACTAAAGGGAGGGTGTATTTTTCAAAATTATTTAACAGAATGGATGGTAAAACTGGACATCAAAGGGAAACCAAATCTCTGTTTCACCCAATTCTCTCCTGGGAAGACAGACACAATGAAGGGTTAGTTAACTCCAGTGGCGGTAAAATAGTCAACATGGCTTTAATCTTTCTTTATAAATTATATAAAAATGGAAAACAGGGATGGTTCCAGAACTTCTTCTCAATGCAGTTTGGAGGTGCTCTGGTACAAAGCATTTCTGCTTCTGAGAGAAATAACATAGCTACAAAAAACTGGCACATTATTCTGGTGAATTTGTCGTCAAAATGAGTAATTTTTATGTGAACACTCTACAGATGTTACCAGGTTTAGCACATAAAACAGAAGATGACCAAT
Source organism: Oreotragus oreotragus (assembly GCA_006410675.1). NCBI lineage: Eukaryota > Metazoa > Chordata > Mammalia > Artiodactyla > Bovidae > Oreotragus > Oreotragus oreotragus. Next base: position 10,572 of record SJYX01018150.1, on the reverse strand, counting down.
TATACTTGAAATTCAGAATAACAAAGAAATTTTTGTGCAAATATGTCTCATGTAATATTTGGGACATACTTAGGCTAAAAAATAATTTTATCTGAAATTTAATGTTCTATTTCATCTGGCAACCAGGCCCTCCCCTGGAATGCCAGCTACAGACACTTTGTGCTTAGTCTAAGTCATAAGACAGAGAGTTCCAGAACTGTGTGTGCTCTACCGTTCCCTGCTTATCAGGTTTACCTGAGTCATCTCTATTTTATATCTGCAAAGCACAGTATTAGTCATAAGTTCCATGACACCCTCGCATGGCACAAGAGAAAGAACTGACTTATTCTTCCCACCATGACAATTCAGAGTATAACCAAAGACAATACATTGAAGAGGAAACATTCCTGAAGGAAGACACAGACCCGAGTTTTTATTCTTACTCTACCAGTTTTATAACCTTTTGCAAGTATATGTAGCTCTTCAAGCCTTGGTTGTGCTGACTTCAGGAACCCTACAGGACTAACATTTTACAATTCCAAGGTCCTAAGTGAACTAAACTTTGCCATGTCCTTGTGACCAACTGGAGGTCACGCCTGTCTATGTTGAAAATAGAGGAAACCACCTCAGAATTAAAGAAAAACAAGGGATTGGCTAAAAGATGACCCTTACATTTAATTAAAATCCATTTGTTTCAAAAGAAATGCTACCTTCAGGCTAAAAAAAGGTACCTTAAATATTTCATAAGCAATCTGTTAGTCAACCATATAACTTTAAATACTTCTCATCCCCTGGACAGTCAGTACCAAATCACTTTTATTCCAGACCATTAAAAAAAAAAAGCAGTCAACTATTTTACTTTCCTGAGTTCTGTGTGGTACACCTCTAAGACACCATAAAGCATTCTGCTAGTTCCATAAAAGGTGTCTATGCACAACAAAGGGAAAATCCATTTTCTCTAACAGATTCTTGAAACAATTTTATTTAAATAGCATTTCTCTGCACAAAAAAATCTCTAACACTAATTCATTTTGCCTTCAGCTTAAGTAACTGTTTATCAAAAAAACATTTACAATAAGAGTTTTTCTTTAGTTAAGTACCATGCCCTCATGCAATCTGAATGCCAGCCACTGCTTTCAAGGGATTAAAATCTTGATTACCAACATCTTTAGCATAGCATCAAAGAAATAAATATATTAAATTATACAAATGGTTAAGAGTCATGAACTTATGGTTGCCAGCTAAACACAAAAGTCCAGTTAAATGTGAAATTCGAATTTCAAACTCCAAAATTGGGATGTACTCAAAATTAATATTTATTTGAAACTCAAATAACTGGGGATTCCAAATTTTTGTTTCCATATCTGGCAATTCTATGTGGGCTACTCCGTATGAGATATTTGCCAATTTTCATCTTTTTCCCCCAATCAAAACACTCATTTTGATTTTTAATTTTTCCTTAGAGTCAAGAGTTTCCACCTGCTTCAGAATATGAATAAATAATTTTCCAGCCCAAAATTTCATTACTATATCTTTGCTTTTAACAAAATCAGTTTCCCACCAAAAAAAAAAAAAACTTGTAGTCTACAGAACATACAATCTTACCAACATTTTTACCTACCTGTGGGAAATATATGAGAAGGCCAAATAATAAAATATTTCTTTTTTTCGCTTCCTTGGCAAACTCTCTAATCTGCATTACCTTTTCCATTTTCTGACCGAATGGTACTGATTCATAATCAAGAAAATGTACCTGAAAAATAATATAAAAGGTGACAATTAGAATACCATTCACTTTTCCTTGGTTAACATGATATTTAAAAAGCTCAAAACACATACAGAGAGAGCAAGATGGCAGCGGAAAAGGTGGACGTGGAGTACATCTCTCTCTACAGATACATCAGGAATAAACCTTCAGACTCAGAATTGCATCAGCAGAACATCAGCTGAGAGCAGACAAGAGGACAAAGCAGTGGAAAAGAATCTACAGAGCCACGCAAAACTCGGTGGGATGAAGGGACTAGGGGGAAAAGCAAGAGTGTCAGTAGGACTGGACCTGCCCTCAGCAGGTGGGGGAACTGAAGCAGAGGTCCAGTCCCCACACTGGGGCAATTGTCTGAGTCAGAGGAGAAACATTTAAGGCTGGGAGTGAAGAAGCTGATCCACAGTAGCCCAAATGGAATGAGAATCAGACAGTCCTTGCTGCAGCCATACACACAGGTCCCCTGGAAGGCGCAGCAGCTGGGAGCTGGAGTTTAGGGATTGTGCAGCAATCCCAGGGCAAGGACTGCTGTTGACTTTGGAGAGATGGATCGAGGGGACGTGAGGGAGGAGATTGTGGTGGGAAACGCCTATGGAGGAAAGCTGGGCAGTCATGGAAGTCAGGCAATACTGTTGAGTCATGCGAAGCAGGTGGAGCCATCAGCATACCCTCTTTCTCCCCACACGCCAGCACTGGCAGCTGAACAACAGGCTGGCGCATCAAACACCTGATGCACTGAACTACAAGGCAGGACTCCATCCAGCGTGCTGCTTGAAGTGACTGATGTGCTCATCTACAGACTAGGACCCCCCCGGGGGGGCCCCCTCTATGTCCCTGACATGCCAAACAACAAAGGAGGAGCCCAGGCAAGGGGGCCCTCTCAGTGCCCGAAGGGGCAGAGCCACAGAGAAAGACGCCAAAGAGGCCTTCTGACCGCCAGCTCCAAGAGGCTCCAAAAAGACTCTGATAGGGCCACAAGTCCTGTGATGGAGGCGGCCCATGTCCCTCCACACTTTGTGCCGCCAGGGTCCCTGCAAGCCTAGCAGCTGCGACACCTGCACGCTCAGCTCTCACTGGGGCAAAGGTGCCACAGGCAAAAAGGAAAATCTTGCGTTTATGCGCACAGGTTGCTTCAGTCGTGTCCGGCTCTTTATGAACCTGTGGGCTGCAGCCTGCCAGGCTTCTCTGTCGGGGGGGATTTCAGGAGAGAATACTGAAGTGTACTGGGCAATACTTGAGAGCTTGCCATACGCTTCTAGAGCACTGTATCTCCTGCTGCCCTGGCCGCCAACTCCCCTGAGTACCTGGTGCAGCCAGAACCCCTGCGGCCCAAGCAGCTGCACCCTCTCCACCCCTGGCCCTCACTGAGGCAGACCCAAGCCCTCCAGGGCAGCCTCAGGAGCAAATCCCAGTGGACGATCCATATGCATAGGTGGAAATAAAACCACAATTGAGACTCGGGGCTCAGGAAGTGTGGCTAAGGAAGAAGAACGAAAACCTTCCCACCAGCTATACGAGCTGCAGATTAAATCAACACGATCAACAAGGCAGATTCCGTATCTGTGGGATATATAAAAGGACATTGAGAGCTCCTGCAAAAGAAAACGCACTAGTTCTGATAGCTGTGGACATTGGAGGCAAGAACACACAGGAGTAGGAACAGATTAGAATCTGAGATGGCCCCACAACAGGTCCTGAGATCAGTACCAGCTGGAGGGCATCCTAGGGAGGTGAGGTGGACTGTGACTCCCAGCGAGCGAAAGGACTCTGCCAGCACAGGCTCAAGATAAACATTTATTATTCTTATGTTTTGTTCTGTAGATTCTTCCAGATTTTTCTTTTTCTTTCCTTCCTCCCCACCATCTGTTGTAGTTATCGATTTTATTGGCACTATGAAATCTAATTAAGTTTTTGAGCTTTTTTTTCCCCTCAGTCACATTTTTTTATTGTTGTTATAAATCTCTGCCTCTACATTGGGCTTTTGCAGTTCTGTGGAGTTTTCCTTTTTTTTTATTTTTCTTTTTTTAATTTTAATTCTTAATTTTTTTAACCTATGATTATTTTATCTACATTTATTCCTTTGTTTGCTTTTCCTACTGCTCCTTCCCCCTTACAGTTAACCTTTAATGTGAATAAATCTTTATCTACCTCTATTTAACTTTGCATATCTAGTCTTTCTTTCTTTTCTTTCTTTCCTTTCCTCTCAACATATTTGTTGGTTTTATTTTCATTGCTTTGTTTCCCAATTGGCAACTTGCTTTAGTTTTGTTTTCCAGTTTGTGCTTTAGTTAGTTGTCTTAACTGGTACATACAATTTTTGGTATCCTTTGTTTGCCAGGTCAATCTACTGTACTTTATTTTTGTTGGACTGTTTTGATTTTGCTTATGGGTGTATATGTAAATGTGTATATTCAGTTACTTTTCATTGTTGTTATAAATCTCTGCCACTACATTGGGCTTCTGCAGTTCTGTGGAGTTTTCTTTTTCCTTTTTTCCTTTCTTTTTCCTTCCTGTGAAAAGACAACCCTCAGAATGGAAGAAATTATTGGCAAATAAAACAACTGACAAAGGATTAATTTCCAAAGTATACAAGCAGCTCATACAACTCAATACCAGAAAAACAAACAACCCAATCAAAAAGTGGGAAAAAGACCTAAACAGACATTTCTCCAAAGACATACAGATGGCTAACAAACACACAGAAAGATGCACAACATTGCTCATTATTAGAGAAATGCACATCAAAACCACAATGAGAAACAACCTCACACTGGTCAGAATGGCCATCATCAAAAAGTCTACAAACAATAAATGCTGGAGAGGGTGTGGAGAAAAGGAACACTCTTGCACTGTTGGGGGGAATGTAAATTGATACAGCCACTATGGAAAGTGGTATGGAGATTCCTTAAAAACCTAGGAATAAAACCACTATATGACCCAGCAATCCCACTCTCAGGCATACACCCTGAGGAAACCAAAACTGAAAAATACACAAGTACCCCATGTTCATTGTAGCACTGTTTACAATAGCTAGATGTCCATCGACAGATGAATGGATAAAGAAGTTGTGGTCCATATACACAATGGAATATTACTCAGCCATAAAAAGGAATGCCTTTGAGTCAGTCCTAATGAGGTGGATGAACCTAGAACCTATTATACAGAGTGAAGTGAGTCAGAAAGAGAAAGATAAATATCGTTCTAAAGCATATATACAGAATCTAGAAAAATGGTACTGAAGAATTTACTTGTAGGGCTGCAATGGAGAAACAGACATAGAGAAGACTTATGGACGTGGGGAGAGGGAAGGAGAGGGTGAGAGGTATGGAGAGAGTAACATGGAAGCTTACATTACCATATGTAAAATAGATAGCCAATGGGAATTTGCTGTATGGCTCAGGAAACTCAAACAGGGGTTCTGTATCAACCTAGAGGGGTGGACTGGGGAGGGAGATAGGAGCGAAGTTCAAAAGGGAGGGGATATATACCTATGGCTGATTCATGTTGAGGTTTGAAGAAAACAACAAAATTCTGTAAAGCAATTATCCTTCAATTTCAAAAGAATTTAAAATAAATAAACTTATTTAAATAAATTTTAAAAAATACAATTAAAATATTGCAATTATTTTTATCAATTTATATTAACTTCTAGTTAATTGTTTCCAGTGATAAATACTTAATAAAATGAATCATTCTTTATAAACACAGAAGTAGTAAACACTCACTAACAAATATAAAATGCTATTTCCATTTGCACCAGAGTCAATGCATAAAGACTATATAGTTACATCGAGTCATTCAACTTTCTTCATAATTTGTAATTTGAAACTAGACAAGACAGAAATAAATGAATCCATAAGAAATTCCCAATATTAATAAAATTCAAAGGACTACTTATCCAAGTACATAAAGGTTTTAGAAGAATCCCTTTCAAAGTAATAATTGGAATTTAACAAATAATCATCTACTTCTTAAAGTAAGGTGAAGGTGAAGTCACTCAGTCGTGTCCAACTCTTTGCGACCCCGTGGACTGTAACCTACTAGGCTTCTCTGTCCACAGGATTCTCCAGGCAAGAATACTAGAGTGGATTGCCATTTCCTTCTCCAGGGGATCTTCCCGACCCGGGGATCGAACCTGGGTCTCCTGCATTGGAGGCAGACGCTTTAACCTCTGAGCCACCAGGGAAGCCCTCTTAAAGTAAATTCAGATGAATTTTATATAGAATTCTTTTAGCTGTGTTAGTGTTTTTCCTTGAAATTGTTTAAGTAACTATTTTTTAAGCATTATTTTTCATTTAAATTTAAGGTCTCAGGTGATTTGTGCTCTTTTCATCAAAGTATTGAGGTGATACAGTACTATCTTTCATGGGACATAAAAACCAAAACCACAATAGCTTCAAACTAAGCTACTTAAAATACAAATGCACATATACAATGAGCATAAAGAAATATACGTATTCCTTTGCAACATCAAATTTTTAAAACTCAAGAATTATTTGTTCAATTATGTGTTAACTATTAACTAGAAGCATTTTAAAATAGACTCCATCTTGCATATTAATACTAATCCCTTATTCCAATCATATACTAATCCCTTCCTCTCTGTTCACTCATATGGAAATGTGCTCTTTGAAAAATCAGACAACAAAACACCTTATTATGTTTTTTCTATAAAATAAAGGAGTGAGTTTTTTCACCCATTACATTTTGCTCTTCCAGGGAAAATTACTTTTATTCCATTTTAAAATTATGAGATAATGTGCAATGTATATTAATTTAACAGACAGTCAATAACTTTCATGGAACTTTTCATTACCTATTTATTATTGTTCTTTAGTCGCTAAGGCATGACTCTCTGGTGGCCCTACGGACTGTAGCCTGCCAGGCTTGCCTGTCCATGGAGTTTCCCAGGCAAGAATACTGGAATGGGTTGCCATTTCCTTCTCCAGGGGATCTTCCTGACTCCGGGATCAAATCAGCATCTCCTGCATTGACAAGCGTCATTCTTTACCACTAAGCCAACAGAGAAGCATTATGTATAGTCAGCTGAAAATGTTTAGCTGCTTCCTCTTGAAATCTAAGGTTACAATAAAGACTGTTTCCTTAAAACTGTTTGATTCATTAAGAAACTAAAAGAACAGACAAAGAATAAAAGCAAAATAAAATAAATTTTTAAATGTTTGGTACATATACACAATGGAATATTACTCCGCTATAAAAAGGAACAAAATTGAGTCAGTTGTAGTAAGGTAGATAGATGATCCCAGAGTCTGTCATATAGAGTGAAGTAAGTCAGGAAGAGAAAAATAAATATTGTATAATGCATATATATATATATATGGAATTTAGAAAAATGATAAGATGAACCTATCTGCATGGCATGAATAGAGACGCAGATGTAGAGAAGAAACTTGCGGACACGGTGGGGTAAGGAGAGGGTGGGGTGAACTGAGAGCGCAGCTCTGACACAGATACAGCACCGTGTGTAATGCAGAGAGCTAGCAGGAAGCTGCCGTATAACGCAGGGATCCCAGCCTGGCACACTGTGACAACCTAGAGGTGTGGGATGGGGAGGTAGGAGGGAGGCTCAAGTGGGAGGGGACATATGCACATCTATAGCTGATTCACGTTGTTGTGGAGCAGAAACCAACACAACATTGTAAAGCAATTATCCTCCAATTAAAAATAAAATTTTTAAAAATGTTTGGAAGAAGAAAAGCATAGAGGAAAAGTTTCAAGTCTGCTGAATAACCGAAGAAAAGACCGTGCAAACCTGAAATCCTGGGCTCAGCTTCCCCTAAGCTCTGCTTCCTTTAAAACTTATGAAAGTAAAGCTTCAGGTGTTTTCCCAGGCAACATCACTTATGGGAACTCCTGACTAATGACCCACACACAGGCTGGAAGAATTGTGGATGAACTAACATCACTAGATTCTGCTTCCAAGTAATTTGCAGCCAGGCATCCCCTAGCTGGGACCTGGAAGCTAAGGACTATCAGCAACTGCAAAAGATGTCAGTCCCTGTTTGTAGCTTTGTTGTTGTTGCCACTGTTCAGCTGCCAAGTCATGTTCAACCCTTTGTGACCCCATGGACTGCAGCACACTAGGCCTCCCTGTCCGTCACCATCTCCTGGAGTTTTCCCAAGTTCACATCCTTGAATCGGTGATGCCATCCAACCATCTCATCTTCTGTCATGCCCTTCTCCTCCTGCCCTCAATCCTTCCCAACATCAAGCGTATTTTCACATCAGGCAGCTAAAGTATTGGAGCTTCAGCATCAATCCTTCCAATGGATGTTCAGGGCTGATTTCCTTTTGGACTGACAGGTTTGATCTCCTTGCTGTCCAAGGGACTCTCAAGGGCTTAAGTCTTCTAAAAGGATGGCTCCCATACCACCTCTGGAATCACCTTCCCTCACTCTGGAGAAGCCAAGGCAGAGGGAGAAGTGGGTAAAGAAAAACTGCCCCTAAACTAACAAGAGATGGTGAGCTCAGGCGCTAAAGCAGAGGCCACGCCCACCTCTGTCCTGTCTTTTGCCCTGCCCTGCAGTCTCTCACAAAGTTGATCAAACTAGAGCTATATAGTTTGACTAGAGCTATACGGCTTCTAGTCTCATGAGTTTTATGTATCTAGCTGAGCCTAAAATTGCTGTGTGCTTGCTACAAAAAGCAGGCTAATTCCCTCAGATTGAGGCAGTTTTGGAAACTGCAGTCATGGTATGGATCTGAAGCCAGGAGGGTGAGAGTCTCTCCGGAGCCCATAAGGCCAGATCACTATACAGGCCCCTACCAGCTGGACTAGCAAACAACACTGCTATTGAAAGTTAAAAGCCTCACAGGGCTATTTAACTTTTCAAGTGTGCGATTATCTGCACTAGTCAGATACCATGCAATGCCAGAGGCCACCAAGCCCAACACACTTCAGGTGAATGGAATGCCCTAGAATTCTGCAGTACACAACCTGGGCAGCCCTACTGCCAGCCTAGACTGACAGCCACACAGACACACGTTTCTTATGTAATACAAGTCTTCTGACAAATTTTGAATTCAGAAAAATCTCACACTAATGTAAGAAAACTAGGTGGTAGGGAGAGAGTTTGTGTAAAAATAGCACAAGGAGCAGAAAAGACAAGAGCATTATAATTGTTAATTATAGCTTGCATAGAAACATAAAATGCACAGAAATGAAACAGTGGAAATGCTGGCAACACATTAATTAGAGAAGGAATGATGACTTTGATACAGCTGGGACTGGACGTCTGCACCAGGAAACTGCCATTAGGGTTGGCCCAGGAGGAAACGCATGCTGCCCGGACCTGGGGAACCTCGATGGGAAGACAGAGCTGGGAGCAAGTGCTCATTTTTAATTTTCCTAAGAGAGTGTCCTAAAAGACAGTCTAAAATTAATTTATATCAGTTAATTATATTAAGTATTAATTGTAAAAGTAAATGATAGGACTTCCCTGGTAGTCCAGGGGTTAAGAATCTGTCCACCAATGCAAGGGACACAGGTTTGATCTCTGCTCCGGTAAGATTCCACGTGCCGCAGAACAGCTCAGCCAGTGTGCCATAACTACTGAGCCCCAGCTCCAGGGACCACAAGCCTCAACTGCTGCGCCCATGTGCCGTAACTACTGAAGCTCTCATGCCCTAGAGCTTGTGCTCAGCAACGAGAGAGGCCACTGCAACGTGAAGCCCACACACTGCACATGGAGAGAAGCCCCACTCCCCTCAACGAGAGAAAGCTGGAGCAGCAACAGAGACCCAGCATGGCCAGAAATAAATAAATAACAAAATTTTTTTAAGGAAATTGTAACTCCAACAATGAAAAAGATATAAAAACTAAAACTATAGACAATAATATATTATAATGAGAACATTCAATAAATAAATTGTGCTGAGTCTGGTATTTTTAATTTTTTGGAAAATAGAGAGTAGAGAACTTACATTTGGTTAACTTACAGCTAACTATGTATATTAAAAAGTAATGCTATTTAATTAAAGCTATATACAATTATATCTTATAGTTTCCCAACCTGCAGAGTGACTAAAGAATTATCTGTATCAATGCAGCAAAGCACAGGAGCAAAGTCAAGTAGCAAACAAAATGACTGGCCAACATCAACAGCCAAAAAAACAAGCTTGTAGAAAGAATCTCATGGAGAAGGAAATGGCAGCCCACTCCAGCGTTCTTGCCTGGAGAATCCCAGGGACGGGGGAGCCTGGTGGGCTGCCGTCTCTGGGGTCGCACAGAGTCGGACACGACTGAAGCGACTTAGCAGCAGCAGAAAGAATCCCAAATATAAAAATAATAAAAGATAAATGTAATACTTTTAACTATTTCTTTTTAATATAAATTTATTTATCTTAATTAGAGGTTAATTACAATATTGTATTGGTTTTGCCATACATCAACATGAATCCACCACAGCTATACACGTGTTCCCCATAATGAACCCCCCTCCCTTCTCCCTCCCCATACCACCCCTCTGGATCATCTCAGTGCACCAGCCCCAAGCATCCAGTATCATGCATCAAACATGGACTGGCAATTCATTTCATATATGATATTATACATGTTTCAATGCCATTCTCCCAAATCATCCCACCCTCGCTCTCTCCCACAGAGTCCAAAAGACTGTTCTATACATCTGTGTCTCTTTTGTTGTCTTGCATACAGAATTATCATTACCATCTTTCTAAATTCCATATATATGTGTTAGTATACTGTATTGGTGTTTCTCGTTCTGCCTTACTTCACTCTGTATAATCAGCTCCAGTTTCATCCACCTCATTAGAACTGATTCAAATGTATTCTTTTTAATGGCTAAGTA
>SJYX01018148.1:24301-57533 GCA_006410675.1 Oreotragus oreotragus | reverse complement strand
TATTCTTTTTCAGATTATTTTCCACTATAGGTCAAGATATTGAATATGGTTCCTTGTCTACACAACAGGTCTTTGTTGACCTATTTTATATATAGTAGTATGTATATGTTGATCACAAACTCCTAGTTTATGCCTCCCCGTCCCTTTTGGTAATAATAAGTCTATTTTCTTCTTTCTTTTTCTCATTCTCTCTCTCTCTCTCTTTTTTAATGCACTGCTCAGCTTGCAGGATTTTAGTTTCCCTAACAGGGATGGAACCCATGCTCCCCGCACTGGATTGAAGTCTTAACCACTGGATCACCAGGGAATTCTCATAAGTTTGTTTTCTATGTCTGTGAGTCTATTTCTGCTTTATAAATTAGGTTATTTATATGATTTTTTTAGATTCCACATAGGTATAAGTGATTTCATGTGATATGTGTCATTATCTGTGTTTCATACTTTGTTCAATGATAATTCTGAAATATGACACATATTGCTAAAAACAACACAACTTCTAGTATTTAAATCATATTAGTCTAAAATTTAAACAAAAAACTGTTATAGCAATGAACTCCTTGCATCTAAACTTTATCTCCTGGAAAAGGAAATGGCAACCCACCCCATTATTCTTGCCTGGGAAATCCCATGGACAGAGGAGCCTGGAGGGCTATAGTCCATGGAGTCACGAAAGAGTCAGACACAACTTTACCGTTATTCAGTTGCTAAGTCGTATCTGACTCTTTGTGACCCCATGGACTGCAGTATGCCAGGCTTCCCTGTCCATCACTGTCTCCTGGAGTTTGCTCACACTCACATCCATTGAGTTGGTGATGCCATCTAACCATCTCATCCTCTGTCATCCCTTTCTCCTCCTGCCTTCAATCTTAGTATCTAAACAACAACATGTTCCATTTAGATTGTATTCCTTTCAGTTCCAAAAGTTAGACATTTATGTATTTCAATTTTGTTTAAAGTAGAAACTAATGAGGAAAATCCATCTCTAGTATTCCTTTAATTATATGTCCCAAAGTTTCCAAAGCCAAACATATTTGGACTTCATTTGTGATTTTTATCTCTTTATTACATTCTTTGTACTTCTCATTGATAAAGTTCCAAGTCCCAGATGTTCCAGCTCCTATAAGTCCCAGTTCTCTCTGGTCTTGCATTACTGCTCTCTTCCAGCCACCTTCATCTCTTTCTTTGATCACTGCAGCTGACTCCTAACTGATTTCACTTCCTCAGTCTTGCTTACCCACATAGAACTAGCCATACCACAAACAGAGCACTCTTTCTAAAATGTAAATCTGCTTTGATCACTTTCCAATTAGAACTCTCCCTTTTTGTGCTTCATGACATCATGAAGAAAATGAGGGGGAAAAAAAACCCCACAGGAGACATTTTTTGCAAATCATATATCTGATAAGGGACTTGTAGCTAGAATGTACAAAAAACAATTGCAACTCAATAATAAAAAGCTAACTCAATTTTAAAATGGGCAAAGGGGACTACACTGTTAGTCCAGTGGTTAAGAAACTGCCTTACAATGCAGGGGACTCAGGTTCAGTCCCTGGTTGGGGAACTAAGATCCCACATGCCACAGGGCAACTAAAGCTGAGCACCTCAAGGAAAAGCCCACATGCAGCAATGAAAAAACAGCACATTTAAAATTTAAAAAATAAAATAAATGGTCAAAGAATCTGAGCAGACACTGCCCCCATGCTGGCCAATAAACATATGAAAAGGTACTCCACAACATTAACTGTCAAAGAAATTGTATTAACCCTGTGTTTCTGATGCTTTGACATTTTGGGGCGTTGCCGATCCTGAAGAACTGCCCCTCCTGGGGTTAGCCAATATTTATAGATACTAAGGCATGCCTTTTATCTGCAGACTAAATAATCTATAGCCTAAACCCTCAATAATCTCCTTTATCAGATTCTTATACTCCAGGCTACTATTTCTCTGGAGGTCCTGGTCCAGGAACCAGACAAACTAGGAGCAGCCCCTTTACCCTGGGGCCTGTGGAAATTATCCACCTAGCCAATCTTACTCCACCTCACCTGTTCATTCTCACAGAAATCACAGTAAAAGTTCTTCCCTACATTCCCCTCCTCGCCTGACTGAACTTGGTGGCTCCTTCTGCCATGACATGGCTTGTCCCGTCCTCATGAGATCTCTGAACATTACAGCTATCTTTTCAATGACCATCTGACCTGTTGACCTTTCATACCTGAATAATAATAAGCATACATTTTAAAACAAAAATACGAACTGAAAACAAAATGAAATGCCTTGTCACACCCACTAGGATGGCGGTTATCAAAAAGATTGACAACAGCATATGCTGGCAAAGGTGTGAAGAAACTGGAATCCTCATACATTGCTAGTAGGAATGTAAAATGCTGCAGCTGAATGGAAAACAGCCTGGCAGTTCCTCAAAAAGTTAAACATACAGCTATGACATGACCCAGAAATCTACTCCTAAGTATATAGAAAATATGCCCACACAAAATCTTGTACATGAATGTTTACAGCAACATTATTCACAGTAGCCAAAAAGTAGAAACACGCCAAATGTCTATCAGCTGATAGGCAAAATGTATATCTATGCAATGGAATATTATTCAGCTATAAAAAGGAACAGGAGCTTCCCAAGGGGTGCTAGTGGTAAAGAATCCGCCTGCTAATGCAGGAGATGTGGGTTTAATCCTCGGGTCGGGAACATCCCCTGGAGGAGGACATGGCAACCCACTCCAGTATTCTTGCCTGGAGAATCCACGGACAGAGAGACTGACAGGCTACAGCCCATAGTGTCCCAAAGAGTTGGACACGAATGAAGCAACTTAGCACACATGCACACACTAATGGTAAGGATTTGGTGATTTTATTATAATACTGCCATGGCCCAGGTTCAATCCCCGGTCACAGAATTGAGATCCTGCAAGCCACACTGCACTGTGTAGTCAGAAAGTAAATAAATAAAATGTTTCTTAAAAAAAAGAGGATTGATACATAGTGCAACATAAATGAATCTTGAAAACATGATAAGTAAAAGAAACCAGTCACAAAGTACCACATATTATATGATTCCATTTGCATGAAAGGCCAGAATAGGTAAATATATAGAGAGAAAAAGTAGATTGGTGGTTGCCTAGGGACAGGGAATAAGGAGTAACAACTAAGCCTTTCTTTCTGGGGTAAGGGCAATATTCTAAAATTGATTGTAGAAAAAAATGTACAATTCTGTGAATATACTAAAAGCCCTTTGTTGAACACTTTAAATAAGTGATTTGCATGGTTTATGAATTATATTTCAATAAAATTTTGAAAAAGGAAAACTTTTCAATTGCTTCCCACTGCCCCTAAAATAAAATCTAAATCACTAAGATTAATAGGCAATAAGGAATCTGGCTCCAGCTAATTTTTCTAATGGCATCACTCACAAGGCCTTTTCATCAGTCATTATCTTCCTCTTTAATTCTAGCCATGCTGAATTATTTTTTGGTCATCTCCCTAAATATGTTTGATAGTTTAAAAATATGTCTACAAGATCTTTGACACTCATCCTGTTAAAAAGTTGAAGCATACTTCTCCTCCCCTTAAATATAGAGTAGACTTAGTGACTCGTTTCTAATGAGTAGAAAGGGGTAGAAGTGATTTTGCATGGTTTCTAAGACTAGGTCATTAGGCACTGTGGCCTCGTTGCTCTCTTTTGGGGAAGTTGCCATATTTCAAAGATACTCAAGCAGCCCCTTGGAGAGACTCATGCATAATAATGGGGAACTGAGGCCTTCTGCCAACAGCCATGTGAGTGAGCCATTTGGGGAGCAGATCCTCCAGTAAAACTTTAGCGAGGCTCCAGATGACTGCAATCCCAGCCAATATCTTGATGTAACTTCATGAGTGATGCTGAGCCACAACTACATGATTAAGTTACCTCCAAATTCCTGACCACAGAAACTGTGAAATAAATTTTTTTAATTTGATCATTTTATTTTAGTCTGCAAAAACAAAATCAAGCCAAAAAACAAAGAAACAATTAAAAACCCTTAAAATAGGCTTTTCAAATTATGTAAATTCCTCCTTTCCAAGGAAGCAGAGGGTAGACCAGTGTAGGTTACCCCTAGGGCCACGTACATCCTGCTACAGCTGCGCTCCCTTTGTTGGGTTTTGATCTTTCTTTGAATCATAGTCTGAATCCTTTTCCTCATCTCCTTCTTCTCCCCTTTCCTCATCTTCTTCTCTACTGTTTTATCATAATCATCGTCTTCTTCTTCAGTAACTTCTCCTGTCAAGTATAATACTGATCTTGGGATTATATGTTCATGTAAAAAATGATGACTTTTAAGGTGTGCGGAAGAATAGCTTCAGAAGCAGCATCAGATCATCACTTTCAGGAACTTCAAGAGGGACAAACAAATGCAAAAAAGAATATTAGACACTGTTTTGGTCACAGTACAAACAGACCCAAGTCCCTTGTTTCTGCTTCTTGCTGCTGCTGCTAAGTCGCTTCAGTCGTGTCCGACTCTGTCCGACCACATAGACGGCAGACCACCAGGCTCCCCCGTCCATGGGATTCTCCAGGCAAGAACACTGGAGTGGGTTGCCATTTCCTTCTCCAATGCATGAAAGTGAAAAGTGAAAGTGAAGTTGCTCAGTCATGCCCGACTCTTAGCGACCCATGGACTGCAGCCTACCAGGCTCCTCCGTCCATGGGATTTTCCAGGCAAGAGTACTGGAGAGGGTTCTGCTTCTTAGTGGGTTTCAAAATGACAATTCTTTCCTTTTTTCCAGCCTATGTGGCATCTTGAATAACCCATAATTTCTGATCCATCAAAAGAAAAAGGATCTGAGTCATCTGGTTCTGACCTCATATTATGTGTCTTAGTCAACACTTCACTTGTGAAATATTCACTGGGTTAAAAGTGAAATTTGAAGACAAAATACATAGGCAGGCCTGTACCTAAGGACTTCACTTGAGTACCTTGCAAGTGCTTCAGCGTAGGTTTATCATTTTCCTGGAACATACCACTGAGCAAATCAACACTTAAAAAACAGTCAACCAAAATTCAGGAATTCCCCTGAGGTCCTCTTTCTCTTTATCCTTTTTCTCATCTTCAATCTTGGCCTTTACTTTTAGCCCCTCCAAAATTTCATCTTCCTCATCTGGTTTCCATTCACATTCTTCTTATGTAGGTTCATAAATGATCTCAAATGGCTTATCAGATAAAGGCTGATAGAGAACAGCATACTTTCCTTCAAGATCATAAATTTCCTCACAGAATTTGGCTTCTATCTGGACACATTTAACTTGTATCTTGTTAAGATATCTCTTGTTAAGAGATAACTAATACAACATGGCATGCTACCTGTCACCTCAAAGCCAAACATCATGAGATGTTTACTTCATTCATATCCAGTCATTCTTAGCTTTGCTGCTGCTAAGTCACTTCAGTCATGTCCGACTCTGTGTGACCCCATAGACGGCAGCCCACCAGACTCCCCCATCCCTGGGATTCTCTAGGCAAGAACACTGGAGTGGGTTGCCATTTCCTTCTCCAATGCATGAAAGAGAAAAATGAAAGTGAAGTCGCTCAGTCTGTCCGACTCTTAGCGACCCCGTGGACTGCAGCCCACCAGGCTACTCGGTCCATTGGATTTTCCAGGCAAGAGTACTGGGGTGGGGTGCCATTGCCTTCCCCGCATTCTTAGCTTTATCACTTTCAAAATCATTTTTAACAGGCTTTTTAACTACTGATTAGTTCCCTCTGCTATTTGCTACTATAGCATACATCCATGATGCTGCTGCTGCTGCTGCTAAGTCATGCCAGTCGTGTCCAACCCTGTGTGACCCCATAGACAGCAGCCCACCCGGCTCCACTGTCCCTGGGATTCTCCAGGCAAGAACACTGGAGTGGGTTGCCATTTCCTTCTCCAATGCATGAAAGTGAAAAGTGAAAGTGAAGTCACCCAGTCATGTCCAAGTCTTTGCGACCTCATGGACTGCAGCCTACCAGGCTCCTCCATCCATGGGATTTTCCAGGCAAGAGAACTGGAGTGGGTTGCCATTGCCTTCTCCGATACGTTCATGAGTTAAATCATTTATACACCCCGACAGACTTAAGTTTAATGAAGTCCCATATGGGATCTCTTTTGTCAATATTATGTCACTAGCATCTGCCACAATGCCCGATACATGGTAAACTATAAATAAATATTTGAGGAATGAATAGATAATGAATGATTGGATGAAGATGTATAAGGAGATAATGTAATGAGATAAAGAACCCATGTGTGCAGAAGCTGCTATGAGAGTACAGAGGAATGGCATTTAATTCACACCACTCCCTTATAGTGTGAATTTTCGGCAAGTTACTAATCTCTCTCTCTCTCTAAGGGACAGCTTCCTTATGCATAAAATTAGGGTATAGCTCCTGCCTCATAGTGTTGTTGTATTTATAAACTAATACCTAGTAGAAAAAAAATGATAATGACACTTGGGAATTTAGAAAAGAGCTTCATGAGAAATGACTATCTCAGTAGAGTCTTTTTTTTAAAGATTTATTTACTTATTGGCTGTGCTGGGTCTACATTGCTGCACTCAGGCTTTCTCTAGTTGTTGCAAGTGGTACTCTTTGCTGTGGTATGCTGGCTTCTCATAGCTGTGACTTCTCTTCTTGCAAAGCATGGGCTCCAGGCTCCAGGCTTTTGGTGCTGCATGTGAGCTTAGTTGTGGCACATGGGCTTAGTTGCTCTGCAGCATGTGAGATCTTCCCAGACCAGGGAGGGAACCAATATCCCTTGCATTACAAGGAGGATTCTTAACCACTGGACCAGCAGGGAAGGCCCTGAGTAGAGTCTTAAAGCATGAATAAAAATTAGGCAAAAAAGGTGGGGGGCAGGGGTCAGAAACCTAGGCAGAGAGAAAAGCAGAAACAGTTTCAGAGGTTAAAAGTAGCAAAGTGCATGTAGAAAACTCCATGCAATTCAGTATCACCAGAGTATAAAATGCAATGAAGGGAAGTGGCAGAATGTGAGGCCAGAGATGGGAGGTAGGGCTAGTAACATGGAAGACTTCCTATGTTATATGATGCTTTTGGAATTCTGAAAAAAATTAGGACCATTGAAAGAGAGTGGTTATATTTGCATTTTTGAATATACTATTCCAATTAACTGTAAAATCAATAACCTTCACACCCACTGAAATGCCTATAATAAAAAAGATGGACAATAATAAGTGTTGACAAGGATTCAGAGAAATTGAAACCAGCATGCATTGCCATTGAGAATGTGCAATGGGGAGCTGCTTTGGAAAACAGGCAAGCAGGTCCTCAAAAAGTTAAACAGAGTTACCACATGATCCAGCTGTTCTATTCCCAGGAATGCACCCTAGAGAAATGAAAACAATCCATCCTCTCAAAAACATGTGTGTGAACATTGGTAGCAACATTATTCATAACAGACAAAAAGTGGAAACAACCCAACATCCAGAATTGAAGAATGGAGAGATAAAATGTGGTACAGCCATGCAATGGAATCACAAAATTCGCCCATAAAAGGAAAGGAAATATTAATTCGTGCTCCAACATAGATGAACCTTGAAACATTATGCTAAATGAAAGATGCCAGGCATAAAAGGCCACATGTTATGATTTAATTTATAAGTAAAGTTTAGAATAAGAGATAGAATGTAGAGTAGTGGTTGATAGGACTTTTTCTAGGTTAGGGTGGAATAGGGAGTGACTGCTACTGCATAAGGAATTTCTTTTCCAGAATACAAAAATGTTCCGAACTTAGATTATGGTGATGGTTGATCAATTCTGTGATTATACTAAAACCATTGTACACTTGGAATGGGTGAATTTTATGGTAATGTGAATGATATCTCAAAATATGTCTTTTTATTAAAAAGCCAATATTCTTTCCAACCTATTATTTTGTTACCTGGCTATTACTATTATTATTATAAGTTTCTCTTATATAATGTGACAAAACATATATGCTATGAAAGTCATACATTTTGTTTTACAATACTGCCTTTTGTAGCATTAAATTTTTACTTCTTTAAAATTTCCAATAAAGAAATAGTTTTAGGAGTTCCTAGTCACATACTTAAACTTTACTATTATTTCTATCATGTTGAAATTGTATCATGTCCAGGGCACATTGCAACTTTAAGGAACATTGGAGGTGGATTTTCCTTGAATAGTTGGTACTTTAAACCAAACCTAAAATATATAAATTTATGACTTCTGGGAGCAAAAGAAATAGTCTTAGAAGAATATAAATATATCTTATTGTTTTGAGTTGAGAAAAAACATAAATTTTTTGTATGTGAGAAATTATTTGCTATAGCACAGGGAATATAGTCAATATTTTATAATAACTATAAGAGTATATTCTTTAAGAATTGTCAATCACTGTTTTACACCTGAAATTTATATAATATTGTAGATCAGCTACACTCCCCACCAAAAGTAAAAAAAAAAAAAGAGTTCTTTGCTACAAAAAAAAAATCACCACATAATTTTTTTTTCCCCACTTAAGTTTATCTTACACCACAAATCCTGAAAGATATTTTCTGACTTTCAACAAAGGGGCCATGACTGCAAAGATTTCTGCCCTCTGATGTGTATGCCTTGTATATAATCCCCTCCCCTTGAGTGTGGACCCAGTGAATATGACAGAGTATTATTCCTGTGATTAGATTACTAATCTGTGGCCTTTTGGTTAAACCAGTAAAAAGGCTATATTTGGTGTGTGTATGTGTGACTCTTTGTGACCTTATGGACTGTGGCCCTCCAGGCTCCTCTGTCCATAGGATTCTCCAGGCAAGAGTACTGGAGTGGGTTGCCATGCTCTCTTCCATGGTATCTCCCCAACCCAGGGATCAAACCTGTGTCTCCTGGGTCTGCTGCTTTGGCAAATGCACACCACCTTAATTTCAGCCTGCTAAGGCCTTGACCAGTTCAGTTCAGTGGCTCAGTCCTGTCCAGCTCTTTGCGATCCCATGGACTGCAGCATGCCAGGCTTCCCTGTCCATTACCAACTCCCGGAGTTTACTCAAACTCATGTCCATCAAGTCGGTGATGCCATCCAACCATCTCATCCTCTGTCGTCCCCTTCTCCTCTCACCTTCCATCTTTCCCAGCATCAGGGTCTTTTGAAATGAATTCAGCTCTTCACATCAGGTGGCCAAAATACTGAAGTTTTAGCTTCAGCATCAGTCCTTCCAATGAATATTCAGGATTAATTTCCTTTAGGATGGACTGGTTGGATCTCCTTGCAGTCCAAGAGACTCTCAAGAGTCTTCTCCAATACCACAGTTCAAAAGCATCAATTCTGGTCAAGCATCAAGGCCTTGACCAGAGGACCCAGCAAACTCAGACAAGACTCCTAACCCATGTGTGTTGTTTTAAACTACAAGTTTGTGATCATTTTTTATGCAGCAATACAACTAATATAGAGGAGATAAGACACGAGCCAACTTCCCTTAGATTCTCTCTTTCTCTTTTTTCAATCGTGGTATTCAGCATCTTACCCTGCTTTCTTTTTTTTTCAGCCATGCGGCATGCAAGATCCTAGTTTCCTGACCAGGGATCAAACTCTTCCCCACTGCAAAGGAAGCACAGAGTCCTAACTACTGGACCACCAGAAAATTCCCTGCCATCTTATCCATTTTTAAGAGTACAGTTCAGTAGTAAGTTTATTCACATTGTTGTTATACAGATCTCCAGAACTTTTTCATCTTGCAATTCTGAAACTCTATTCCCATTAAACAACTCTCCTTTTCCTCTCCTCAGCCTCTAATAACCCCCATTCTACCTTCTGTTTCTATGAATTTGACTACTTTGGATACCTCATTCAAGTGGCTGCTACTGCTGCTGCTGCTAAGTCGCTTCAGTCATGACAGACTCTGTGTGACCCCATAGACGGCAGCCCACCAGGCTCCCCTGTCCCTGGGATTCTCCAGGCAAGAACACTGGAGTGGGTTGCCATTTCCTTCTCCAATGCATGAAAGTGAAAAGTGAAAGTGAAGTTGCTCAGTCGTGTCCAATTCTCAGTGACCCCATGGGCTGCAGCCTACCAAACTCCTCCGTCCATGAGATTGTCCAGGCAAGAGTACTGGAGCGGGATGCCATTGCCTTCTCCCCATTCAAGTGGAATCATACAATATTTGTCTTTTTGCAACTAGCACATTTCAACTAGCAAATTCCTCAGGTTTCACCCCTGTTGTAGCGTGTGACAGGATTTCTTTCCTTTTTAAGGCTAAATATTTTATTGTGCATATGAGACAGTAGAGAGCAAGGCACAACCTTTAAAAGAATGACACAACCCGAGGACATGACATAAACTGGTGAGAACCAACCAAGTCCAAGATGGCAGATGAGTCGACTTCCACTAGACCTTGAGCCTCGGTATACATTCATTGTAACACATCTGGATACTAAATGACACACCCACAGGTGTCATGACAGTTCCAAGGCCACCATAAAAGGTCAAATAGTAGATGGTGGCCCAGTTCTTGGAAATCCCCACCCCTTCCCTAAAATAGCTAGAATACTCCTCCCCACTCTATAAAAACTGATGACCCATACCCTGGTGCTTTCTGAGATGGCCACACTCCATCTATGGAGTGTGTATATCTCCCTGAATAAACTTTCTTTCACTTTACTAGGGTTCAATCTTGAATTCTTTTCTATTCTCAAAGCCAAGAACCCACACTTGACAGAGGTCCCAGGGACTTGACCATCCTCTTGTGCCCCACTTTCTTTCCTGCAACATACCCACCACATTTTGTTTATGTGTCCATCTGTCGATAAACATTTAGCTTGCCTCCACCTCTTGACTATTGTAAATAATGGTGCAGTGAACATAGGTATGTAAATACCTCTATGAGATCCTGTTTTCAGTTCTTTTGGATATATACCGAGAAGTTGGATTGCTGGATTATACAGTAGTTCTATTTTTAATTTTTTGAGAAACTACCATGGTTTTCCATGACAGTTGCACCACTTTATATTCCCACCAATAGCACAGTGTTCAAATTTCTCCACATCTCCCCTAATGCTTGTTGCTTTCTGGGGAGTTTGTTTGTTTGTTTTCTGTTTTGCTTTTTTGGTTGCCACATCCCTCAGCCTGCAAGATCCTAGCTGCCTAACCAGGTAGGAATCCCATGCTCCCTGCAGTGGAAGCAGAGTCCTAACCACAGAACTGCCAGAGAATTCCTATTTTCTGCTTTTTTAATAATGGCCATCCTAATGGGTGTGAAGTGATATCTTACTCTTGTTTTGATTTGTATTTCCCTGGATTAGAGATGTTGAGAATCTTTTCATGTGTATGGGGCTTATTTTATATCACCGTTGGAGAAAGGTCTGTTCAAATCCTTCACCCATTTTTAAATAAATAGCTAATTTATTTATTTGGCTGTGCCAGGTCTTAGTTTGAGCACCCAGGATCTTTAATCTTCATTTCAGTATGTGGGGTCTAGGTCCCTAACCAGGAATCGAACCCGGGCCTCCTGCATTGGAAGTACAGAGTCTTAGCCATTGGACTACCAGGGAAGTCCCCTTTGCCCATTTTTTAATCAAGTTAGATTCTTTATTGTTGAGTTGTAGGAGTTCTTTATGGAGTCTGAATATTAACCCCTTGTCAGATATTTGATTTACAAATATTATCTTTCATTTAGAAAGTTGTCTTTTTACTCCATTGACTGTGTCCTTTGAGGCATAAAAGTTTTAGTCTGAAGTAGTCCCATTTGTTTTGGAGAAGGAAATGGCAACCCACTCCAGTGTTTTTGCCTGAGAAACCCCATGGAAGGGGAGCCTGGCAAGCTGCAGTACATGGGGTTGCAAAATTGGACATGACTTAGAAACTCAACCACCATCACCCAGTCCCATTTGTTTATTTTGCCTTTATTGCTCGTGTTTTTGATGTCATATCCAAGAGACCACTCATTCCCAAGTCCAATGTCATGAAAACTGACTCTTAAATCCCAAGAATGTTCTCCAGAGAATTCCCTAGCAGGCCAGTGGTTAGGACTCCACGCTTTCACTGACGTGGCCCAGGTTAAGTCCCTAGTTGGGGAACTAAGATCCTGCAAGTACAATATTTGTCTTTTTGCAACTAGCACATTTCAACTAGCAAATTCCTCAGGTTTCACCCCTGTTGTAGCGTGTGACAGGATTTCTTTCCTTTTTAAGGCTAAATATTTTATTGTGCATATGAGACAGTAGAGAGCAAGGCACAACCTTTAAAAGAATGACACAACCCGAGGACATGACATAAACTGGTGAGAACCAACCAAGTCCAAGATGGCAGATGAGTCGACTTCCACTAGACCTTGAGCCTCGGTATACATTCATTGTAACACATCTGGATACTAAATGACACACCCACAGGTGTCATGACAGTTCCAAGGCCACCATAAAAGGTCAAATAGTAGATGGTGGCCCAGTTCTTGGAAATCCCCACCCCTTCCCTAAAATAGCTAGAATACTCCTCCCCACTCTATAAAAACTGATGACCCATACCCTGGTGCTTTCTGAGATGGCCACACTCCATCTATGGAGTGTGTATATCTCCCTGAATAAACTTTCTTTCACTTTACTAGGGTTCAATCTTGAATTCTTTTCTATTCTCAAAGCCAAGAACCCACACTTGACAGAGGTCCCAGGGACTTGACCATCCTCTTGTGCCCCACTTTCTTTCCTGCAACATACCCACCACATTTTGTTTATGTGTCCATCTGTCGATAAACATTTAGCTTGCCTCCACCTCTTGACTATTGTAAATAATGGTGCAGTGAACATAGGTATGTAAATACCTCTATGAGATCCTGTTTTCAGTTCTTTTGGATATATACCGAGAAGTTGGATTGCTGGATTATACAGTAGTTCTATTTTTAATTTTTTGAGAAACTACCATGGTTTTCCATGACAGTTGCACCACTTTATATTCCCACCAATAGCACAGTGTTCAAATTTCTCCACATCTCCCCTAATGCTTGTTGCTTTCTGGGGAGTTTGTTTGTTTGTTTTCTGTTTTGCTTTTTTGGTTGCCACATCCCTCAGCCTGCAAGATCCTAGCTGCCTAACCAGGTAGGAATCCCATGCTCCCTGCAGTGGAAGCAGAGTCCTAACCACAGAACTGCCAGAGAATTCCTATTTTCTGCTTTTTTAATAATGGCCATCCTAATGGGTGTGAAGTGATATCTTACTCTTGTTTTGATTTGTATTTCCCTGGATTAGAGATGTTGAGAATCTTTTCATGTGTATGGGGCTTATTTTATATCACCGTTGGAGAAAGGTCTGTTCAAATCCTTCACCCATTTTTAAATAAATAGCTAATTTATTTATTTGGCTGTGCCAGGTCTTAGTTTGAGCACCCAGGATCTTTAATCTTCATTTCAGTATGTGGGGTCTAGGTCCCTAACCAGGAATCGAACCCGGGCCTCCTGCATTGGAAGTACAGAGTCTTAGCCATTGGACTACCAGGGAAGTCCCCTTTGCCCATTTTTTAATCAAGTTAGATTCTTTATTGTTGAGTTGTAGGAGTTCTTTATGGAGTCTGAATATTAACCCCTTGTCAGATATTTGATTTACAAATATTATCTTTCATTTAGAAAGTTGTCTTTTTACTCCATTGACTGTGTCCTTTGAGGCATAAAAGTTTTAGTCTGAAGTAGTCCCATTTGTTTTGGAGAAGGAAATGGCAACCCACTCCAGTGTTTTTGCCTGAGAAACCCCATGGAAGGGGAGCCTGGCAAGCTGCAGTACATGGGGTTGCAAAATTGGACATGACTTAGAAACTCAACCACCATCACCCAGTCCCATTTGTTTATTTTGCCTTTATTGCTCGTGTTTTTGATGTCATATCCAAGAGACCACTCATTCCCAAGTCCAATGTCATGAAAACTGACTCTTAAATCCCAAGAATGTTCTCCAGAGAATTCCCTAGCAGGCCAGTGGTTAGGACTCCACGCTTTCACTGACGTGGCCCAGGTTAAGTCCCTAGTTGGGGAACTAAGATCCTGCAAGACACTCAGCATGACAAAAAAAAAAGAAAAACCACACACACACACACACACAAAATGCTCTCCAGATTCAGATTTTTCAAACTACCTGTGATGAAAGCCAAGTTTTTTCTTTCCAGTCCAGTACTTTTGTAAAATAAAATAAAAGTTAATTACTAGAAGGTGAATTTTCTAGTAATTCACCTTCTAGTAATGAAGACATCAAAAATGCAAGCTGATATTTTTATAAATAAATGAAACAAATTATCCTGTCAAATTGCCATAAAAGTTTCTAAATGCTTGTCCTCAGTTTCCATGATTATCTGGACACATACAGGTAATACTAGTTCAAGAATTCACTCCAGTCCACAGTGCACACTCTGAGACTTTGAGTAGCACTTCTTTAGATCTTCCTCAATGGTATGATATGACAAATAAAGTAAAATATCCACTGTGTCTTTATGTAGCCATAGTGCCTCTATCGCTTACACACAGGGCATCCCCAAATAGTTAAGATTTCCTGTAAATGCACAAGGGCAAGAATGCCTTCGACCCGACCGATCTTCACTGTGACAATGTACAGTGGTCTAAATGATTCCCCTCCATCACCAAAGTTAGTCAAAACAAGAACTCAAAAGAATCAAGGGTGGCTCTCACTGTATCCTAGTTCCCTGTAGCAGCCCAAACACCTTTATCCTCCATCCCCCACTTAGCCAACCAAAATCCTACAATTAGCAAAGAAGGATCCTTCTCAGTGTGTAAAAGGTGTAGAACTACTCAAAGAATTTTTACTTCTTTTACTTTATCTCAAGGTTTTAGGAGAAAAATCAACACAAGAGGTTAGAGGAAACACTTCTGATTCTGTTGATGTCACATCATCTCAGAAAAGCTGTGAAATTCATTGTTATGGCAGTGCCACACCTGTCCTTTTTGCAACATGTGTCAATAGAGCTCAGACATCTCAAATATACTGGGAGAAAGTCAGTTTGACCCAATCCTGTATTTCCTAGAAAGAGACCAACACTTGCTATGAACAGACTCAGGAATATCTACAAGGAGAACATGTTCTTACAAAGGCAAAGTGATTGGAAGTGTTACTGTGGCATCTCTCCTAAAGCTGAAAGATGGCACAAGAATAGGCTACTTTTACTTGGATTGTATGCTTATTTGTAGTGGCTTATGGGGGTGAGGGTGGGGCTTCCCAGGTGGCTCTAATGGTAAAGAATCCACCTGCCAAGGCAGGAGATGAAAGAGGCATGTGTTCATTCCCTGGTCTGAAAGATCCCCTAGAGTAGGAAATGGCGACCCACTCCAGTATTCTTGCCTGGAAAAATTCCATAGACAGAGGAGCCTGCTGGGCTATGGTCCTTTATGGGGTCTCAAAGAGTCAGACACGATGAGGGACTGAGGGCAAACATACATGGGGGCGAGGGTAGCTGATGAAGAATGTGATATTCCTCTGGGGTCACGATTTAAGGTGGAGCAAGTAAGTCACTCCCCAAGGGGGTAAAATTTACGTGGTGCCCAGAAAACTCAGCAATCAAGATGGATACTATTTAATATAATACTTGAAAAATAGAACCTGGTGCAAAAACTCCCATTAAAAAAAAAAAAAAATCACATTGTTAAAGATAGGATCAATATTACTAACGCTTGTTTCAGGCACCACTATAGATAGGCATATCACTGCTTGGCACTACCACAGAACAAAGATTACCTGAAGACAGAGCTGCTTTTCAAAAACTATTTCTTTTTGGTTTTTCTATTTTGTTTTTGTTTCTCAAGAAAATCTGGATAGTCATGATCAAAGCAACCTCTTGGAAGTCACCTCCACAATTCCCAGGATTAAGATAGCAGATCATTGACCTTTCTAACCCCTTCTTTTGAAAATCTCCTACAGAGAATCCCCTGGTGGTCCAGTGGCTGGGACTCTGTGCTTTCACTGCAGAGGCCCCAGTGTCAGTCTTTGATGGGGGCACTAAGTTCCTGCAAGCCATGCACTGGGGCCAAAAAAGAAAAACCAGAAATATAAATCTCATCTTCAATAAAACTAGGAAATATTTGTATCCCCAAACCCCAATATAGGAAGACAAAAATCAGGTGGAATGGTCAGCAGAATTTTGAAGAATACTCTCAAGAAGCAAGACTACCTCAGGAAAGATTGAAACCTGTAGTGCCCTGGAAGGTAGTGGTAGGAATAAGGCACTGAAAGCAGTGAGTGGTGTCTGAAAAGGCTGAAAAAGTAGCGCTACAAGTCTCACTCCGTCAGTCACGACCACCCCTCCCCCACGCCGGCAGTACTTTCTGGGTGGGAGGAGGCTTTCTGGGGAGCAACAGGCGGGAAGAGGGCAGAGGTGAGGATTTAATGAAAATGAAAGTCTGCATTCTGAACTGAGATTCCCCAGTCCTCTTAACTCACTCAGTGCTACAGCTGCCAACAGCCGGGCTTATCCTTCCCGGTGGATTAGAGGCACTTTTTCTAGATAAACTAAATTGCTACAGAGAAAGTACCTACACACACTGACATTTGGGGGACCACACCCACATCCACAAGCTCGCTGGCTACCTCTTTAATCTAAATATAAGCCCACAAGCTGACAAGACCTACCCACTCACACAGAGCTTCCAGTCAGCTTTGCAGCCATTCATTTGAAAATCTGAACAAACATTCAAGATCACCAGATCTTTGAGGAAAGTTTCCAACAGTACAGACAGAGACCAAAACAAATAAACCCAGAGTGGGTAAAGAAGAATTCAGGGGAACAGATAATGCAGAGGGAGCCAAACATTTCAAAAAGTAAATTAACATTCTCAGGGAGATAAGATTTTGTATTCCTGAAATAAGACTGAAATTCTCTCAGGAAGGAAGGAAGGAAAGGGAGAGAGGGAAGGAAATGACAGGGAGAAGGAAGAAACATTAGAAAACAAAAGGTGCTTTTGCAAATTAAAAATAAGAGTGAAGTAAAAAATATAAGAAAATTAAAAGGTTAAGCCAGGAAATTCAACATTTAACCAAGAGTTCCAAAAAGAGAGAATGGAACAAAATTATCAAGAAAATAGCACAAGAACATTTCCCAGAAATAAAGCCCAAGTCTCCAGTTTAAGAGTATATTGAATATACAGATATGGAATCCTTATGTTGTATACTTATTATAATTAATGTAATGTTATGTGTCAATTATATCTCATTTTTTTAAGAAAAGATCACATTGAGTGCCCATTATAATAAATTTTAAAAAAAGCAACTCATATATATATGAACTTGAAATTTCAGAATGCAACAAGAGATATGATTCTAGGAGCTTTCAAAGAAAGATCACATACCAAAAAAAAGGAAATTAAATTGATTTCTCAGCAACAATGGATGCTAGAAGACAATGGATAATTGTTGTCAAAATTCAGAATTAGAAAACAAATTTTTAACTTAGATATATTTAGACATGCATAGTATCAAAATGTTTATCTTCTTTTTACCCTTGCTCCAGATACTATTGGGGGATGCACTCCAGCAAAATAAAAGAGTAAACCAAGAAAGCGTAGGTCATCAGATTCAGGACTCTGGATTGTCCAAGGATGACTGCTGTGTGATAGGTCTAGAAAGAAATCGGTACAGATCTAAGTCTGAGGTCAGACTTCTTTCTAGGAGGGAGGTCTACATGGAGAGGAAATGGCAATGAAAGTGTGAAAAATGGAATTCACAAGCACTTTACAGAGGAAGGAAGTGGAAGAAAATTCTTCAAACCTAGCTAGAAGTTCAAAGAAAACTAAGCAGAGGGGTGAAAAAGGTGGGGTGGGGAGAGGTTAATGTCATTATTCCACACTCAGGCTAAGAAGTAAACAACATAAATGTGTAAAGCATATTAATATGCTGCTGCTGCTGCTGCTGCTATGTCACTTCAGTTGTGTCCAACTCTGTGCGACCCCATAGATGGCAGACCACCAGGCTCCCCCGTCCCTGGGATTCTCCAGGCAAAAACACTAGAGTGGGTTGCCATTTCCTTCTCCAATGCATGAAAGTGAAAAGTGAAAGTGAAGTCACTCAGTTGTGTCCCACTCTTAGCGACCCCATGGACTGCAGTCTACCAGGCTCCTCTGTCCATGGGATTTTCCAGGCAAGAGTGCTGGAGTGGGGTGCCATCGCCTTCTAGTGGTATTGAAAACTGGAAAATTAGGGAGGAATCTCATATTTTCCTAAATACAGAAAAACTTTTAGGCATAAAGATATGCTTTACAGTAGCTAATTATAAAATCAAATATTGAAAGCAATCTAAATGTCCCACAAGTGGGGAAAAGTTAAATAAATTGTGACTTATCACTTCATGAAAATTAAATTAATAACACTACAATCATTGCTGCACAGCAACAATTCATTATAGAACCTGCCTTGAGAGCAGCTTAAGTTGAAAGAACAGAGAAGAGAATGAGAGTTGCTTGTGTGCTACTGATAGGGATAGAATAGGATAGTTATACAGGTAGTTGTAGAAGTCTCAGTAGGGAACTATAGATAGGGAGAGAAACCTAGGAAACTTTGGGAGACCACTGTAAGTTAATGATCACTCAAGCTTTTGGAAGGTGGAATTAAGCAGACTTGCTTAACTCTAAAGCCGTAAATAAAAGCATGAGATATGCCCCAGGCCATTAGGTGAAAGAAAAATGTTACCACTCTTCTCGGTTCAGTTCAGTTCAGTCACTCAGTTGTGTCCAACTTTTTGCAGCCCCATGAACCGCAGCACGCCAGGCCTCCCTGTCCGTCACCAACTGCTGGAGTCTACCCAAACCCATGTCCATTGAGTCGGTGATGCCATCCAACCATCTCATCCTCTTTTGTCCCCTTCTCCTGCCTTCAATCTTTCCCAGCATCAGGGTCTTTTCAAATGAGTCAGCTCTTCGCAGCAGGTGGTCAGAGTATTGGAGCTTCAGCTTCAACATCAGTCTTTCCAATGAACACCCAGGACTGATCTTTCAGATGGACTGGTTGGATCTCCTTGCAGTCCAAGGGACTCTCAAGAGTCTTCTCCAACAGCACAGTTCAAAAACATCAATTCTTTGGTGCTCAGCTTTCTTTATAGTCCAACTCTCACATCCATACATGACCACTGGAAAAATCATAGCCTTGACTAGACAGACCACTCTTCTACTAATATGATAATCCGAGTTTGACCTCATAGGGTCAGACACTCTCCTGCCTGATATGAAGAAGTTAGTGATGTATAAGACTCAAGACTATGTCTACTTGAAGAAGGCGGTCTCTTCCCCTCCCCTTTGACTATAAAACTGTAGCCCACTCAATCCTTCGGGTGGGCTTCCCTCATAGCTCAATTGGTAAAGAATCTGCCTGCAATGCAGGAGACTTGGATTCGATTCCTGGATTGAGAAGATCCCCTGGAGAAGGAAATGGCAACCTTCCCCAGTATTCTTGCGTGGAGAATCCCATAGACGGAGGAGCCTGGAGGGCTACAGTCTATGTGGTCTCGAGTCGGACATGACTAAGTGACTTTCACTTTTATTAATCCTTGGGGCAAAGCTCCCTCCCCCGCCTGCTTGCATCTCTTACAAGATTTATATTAATAACTGTTTCTTGCCTATCACTTTGCCCCTCACTGAATTCCTTCTGCACTGAGACACAAAGAACCTGACCCTCAATAAATCTAGAGGACAGGTAAGTGATAAAAAGATTGTGGTTTCAAGCCCCAAGTAGGGTTTTGGCTGGGTTTGAGTCCCAATCTGAGGTGAAGGATTTTATTACTACTGTTGAAACTAAAACCAAATGCCTACAGAAAGATCAGTCAATCAAGTAAATCCCCACACAGGCAGCCTCAGAGCCCCCACATGGCTAATATTCAGTATTGTCAGTAGGAAGTAGGAAACAGAAGGTAGATGTTTTGGTAAACCTGTATCTGATGGCTTTGGGAAAAAAGACAGGAGGGTTAGTAATGCCATGATCTCAAAATTGTACCACCTGGAATGAGACAGATGACAGGAGCAGTGTCAGCCTACCTCAGGAGTGACCTCATTCACTGTGCAATGGGAAATCATTGGGGAAAGGTCTTGGATACATCCAAGATCAGAGGAGTCACATTCCCCTCTTCCTAGGACCAGAACCTCAGCCAATCAAAAAAGCTACCCTTCCTCCCCAGCAGCTCCAGGCATGAAGTCTTGGCTGCTTCTAAATAGGATCAGTGAGGCAAAGAAGCAGGGACCCTGGGTAAACCTCTTGATGACTACAAGCCCCA
Organism: Oreotragus oreotragus; assembly: GCA_006410675.1. Taxonomy (NCBI): domain Eukaryota; kingdom Metazoa; phylum Chordata; class Mammalia; order Artiodactyla; family Bovidae; genus Oreotragus; species Oreotragus oreotragus. Next base: position 37,304 of record SJYX01018148.1, on the reverse strand, counting down.
GAGGCTCCAAAGTCATCTGCCCCAACTCTCTGAGCCTTATGCAATATGACTGTTAGATGGCTTCAACAGCAGGGCCCTTTAGGGCTTGGAAAACTGAAAACCTTGGCCCTACATTCCCCATCCCCATCCCCAAAACAAGACAAAAACACTCCATGAGTACAGGAGTCTGTATTACATTTTCTTGTCTTAGTTAAGACTATTTTGAGATAGAAACTGCAATCAGAAAGCAAAAGTTCACTAAGAATACAGGGGAAATCTGTTGAACCTATAGGTTTGAAACATAGCCAGGGAACCAAGAATGGAAAGCTGTCACAAACCCAAATGCCCTCTTAGTCTCTAGGCTGTCTGTCCTTTTCGTCTTCCTTACTTTCCCCCAGCCCTCCCTCTCCCTCCCTGTCTCTCTCTCTGTGCCTTTCCTCCCTCCCCTCAAGGACTCTCCCTCTGTTCTCTCCTTGGGTGGGCCTGATCCTCTTCCCTCTCCCACCCACTGGCAAACCTGGAGAGGAGGTTTTGTCTCCTGCTGAGCTTGCTTTTTCTTAAGAGAAACATACCCCTTCCACACTTCTGCCTCCATTTCACTGAATAAAATTCTCTGTGGTTTACAAATATCAAGTACTTCTGACTAATTTTGAACTTGCTGGCTCAACTGTCCTTCTCCAGCAGCAGTCTGGCAAAAATCCCAGTCCTCAATCAATCCAGTGGTTCATATTATCCATTTGTGAACCTGTGCTGCTGTGAATACCTGGAGAAAACCAGCACTGCTATGAATCCATGGTTTCTGATCTCCACTGGGCTCTTATAACACTGTCCAGGAATTCTCTGACTCCCCCATCCTGTTCACACACCCATTTTCACAGATCTTCCTTACTCTTCTCACATCTCCAATCCTACTGCCTCTCCATCACTAGTACCAAATTTCCACATTTCTATTTCATTACAATAGAAAGAAAATGGAAGTGGTAATAAGAGCAGAGTGTGTGAGTGAGTGAAAGTCGCTCAGTCGTGTCCTACTCTTTGTGACCCCATAGCCTGTACAATCCATGGAATTCTCCAGGCCAGAATACTGGAATGGGTAGTCTTTCCCTTCTCCAGGGGATCTTCCCAACCAGGAGATCGAACCCAAGTCTCCTGCATTGCAGATAGATTCTTTACCACCTGAGCCACAAGGGAACCCAAATAATAGTAAAAGGCTGTTAGAAATAACAATAATAAACATAATAAAAATAATAAAACTCTGTTAACTCTTATCAGCTAAACATTCTTCGATCTTCTTTTCCTATTAACAAGACAGACATCTCTTCCCTTCAGTTCAGTTCAGTTCAGTCGTTCATCCTGTCCGACTCTTTGCGACCCCATGAATCGCAGGACACCAGGCCTCCCTGTCCATCACCAACTCTCAGAGTTCACTCAAACTCACGGCCATCGAGTCGGTGAGCCATCCAGCCATCTCATCCTCGGTCGTCCCCTTCTCCTCCTGCCCCCAATCCCTCCCAGCATCAGAGTCTTTTCCAATGAGTCAACTCTTCGCATGAGGTGGCCAAAGTACTGGAGTTTCAGCTTTAGCATCATTCCTTCCAAAGAAATCCCAGGGTTGATCTCCTTCAGAATGGACTGGTTGGATCTCCTTGCAGTCCAAGGGACTCTCAAGAGTCTTCTCCAACACCACAGTTCAAAAGCATCGATTCTTCGGCGCTCAGCTTTCTTCACAGTCCAACTTTCACATCCATACATGACCACAGGAAAAACCATAGCCTTGACTAGGCGGACCTTAGTCGGCAAAGTAATGTCTCTGCTTTTGAATATACTATCCAGGTTGGTCATAACTTTTCTTCCAAGGAGTAAGCGTCTTTTAATTTCATGGCTGCAGTCACCATCTGCAGTGATTTTGGAGCCCAAAAAAATAAAGTCTGACACTGTTTCCACTGTTTCCCCATCTATTTCCCATGAAGTGATGGGACCGGATGCCATGATCTTCGTTTTCTGAATGTTGAGCTTTAAGCCAACTTTTTCGCTCTCCTCCTTCACTTTCATCAAGAGGCTTTTTAGCTCCTCCTCACTTTCTGCCATAAGGGTGGTGTCATCAGCATATCTGAGGTTATTGATATTTCTCCCGGCAATCTTGATTCCAGCTTGTGTTTCTTCCAGTCCAGCGTTTCTCATGATGTACTCTGCATATAAGTTAAATAAGCAGGGAGACAATATACAGCCTTGACGTACTCCTTTTCCTATTTGGAACCAGTCTGTTGTTCCATGTCCAGTTCTAACTGTTGCTTCCTGACCTGCATACAGATTTCTCAAGAGGCAGGTTAGGTGGTCTGGTATTCCCATCTCTTTCAGAATTTTCCACAGTTTATTGTGATCCACACAGTCAAAGGCTTTGGCATAGTCAATAAAGCAGAAATAGATGTTTTTCTGGAACTCTCTTGCTTTTTCCATGATCCAGCGGATGTTGGCAATTTGATCTCTGGTTCCTCTGCCTGTTCTAAAACCAGCTTGAACATCAGGGAGTTCACGGTTCACATATTGCTGAAGCCTGGCTTGGAGAATTTTGAGCATTACTTTACTAGCGTGTGAGATGAGTGCAATTGTGCGGTAGTTTGAGCATTCTTTGGCATTGCCTTTCTTTGGAATTGGAATGAAAACTGACCTTTTCCAGTCCTGTGGCCACTGCTGAGTTTTCCAAATTTGCTGGCATATTGAGTGCAGCACTTTCACAGCATCATCTTCCAGGATTTGAAACAGCTCAACGGGAATTCCATCACCTCCACTAGCTTTGTTCTTAGTGATGCTTTCTAAGGCCCACTTGACTTCACATTCCAAGATGTCTGGCTCTAGATTAGTGATCACATCCTCATGATTATCTGGGTCGTGAAGATCTTTTCTGTACAGTTCTTCTGTGTATTCTTGCCACCTCTTCTTAATATCTTCTGCTTCTGTTAGGTCCATACCATTTCTATCCTTTATCGAGCCCATCTTTGCATGAAATGTTCCCTTGGTATCTCCAATTCTCTTGAAGAGATCTCTAGTCTTTCCCATTCTGTTGTTTTCCTCTATCTCTTTGCATTGATTGCTGAAGAAGGCTTTCTTATCTCTTCTTGCTATTCTTTGGAACTCTGCATTCAGATGCTTATATCTTTTCTTTTCTCCTTTGCTTTTCGCCTCTCTTCTTTTCAGTGCTATTTGTAAGGCTTCTCCAGACAGCCATTTTGCTTTTTTGCATTTCTTTTCCATGGGGATGGTCTTGATCCCTGTCTCCTGTACAATGTCACGAACCTCATTCCATAGTTCATCAGGAACTCTGTCTATCAGATCTAGGCCCTTAAATCTATTTCTCACTTCCACTGTATAATCATAAGGGATTTGATTTAGGTCATACCTGAATGGTCTAGCGGTTTTCCCTACTTTCTTCAATTTAAGTCTGAATTTGGAAATAAGGAGTTCATGATCTGAGCCACAGTCAGCTCCTGGTCTTGTTTTTGTTGACTGTATAGAGCTTCTCCATCTTTGGCTGCAAAGAATATAATCAATCTGATTTCGGTGTTGACCATCTGGTGATGTCCATGTGTAGAGTCTTCTCTTGTGTTGCTGGAAGAGGGTGTTTGCTATGACCAGTGCATTTTCTTGGCAAAACTCTATTAGTCTTTGCCCTGCTTCATTCCGCATTCCAAGGCCAAATTTGCCTGTTACTCCAGGTGTTTCTTGACTTCCTACTTTAGCATTCCAGTCCCCTATAATGAAAAGGACATCTTTTTTGGGTGTTAGTTCTAAAAGGTCTTGTAGGTCTTCATAGAACCGTTCAACTTCAGCTTCTTCAGCATTACTGGTTGGGGCATAGACTTGGATTACTGTGATATTGAATGGTTTGCCTTGGAAACGAACAGAGATCATTCTGTCGTTTTTGAGATTGCATCCAAGTACTGCATTTCGGACTCTTTTGTTGACCATGATGGCTACTCCATTTCTTCTGAGGGATTCCTGCCCGCAGTAGTAGATATAATGGTCATCTGAGTTAAATTCACCCATTCCAATCCATTTTAGTTCGCTGATTCCCAGAATGTCGATGTTCACTCTTGCCATCTCCTGTTTGACCACTTCCAATTTGCCTTGATTCATGGACCTGACATTCCAGGTTCCTATGCAATATTGCTCTTTACAGCATCAGACCTTGCTTCTATCACCAGTCACATCCACACCTGGGTATTGTTTTTTCTTTGGCTCCATCCCTTCATTCTTTCTGGAGTTATTTCCACTGATCTCCAGCAGCATATTGGGCACCTATTGACCTGGGGAGTTCCTCTTTTAGTATCCTATCATTTTACCTTCTCATACTGTTCATGGGGTTCTCAAGGCAAGAATACTGAAGTGGTTTGCCATTCCCTTCTCCAGTGGACCACATTCTGTCAGCCTTCTCCACCACGACCTGCCTCTCTTATATATTATTATACTTGCTGAAGGTCACCCCACCAGCTAACCTTTTTTTTTTTTTGGCACCATACATAGCTTGTGAGATTTTAATTCCTGGACCAGGGATCAAACCCAGGCCTTTGGCAGTGAGACCACAGAGTCCTAACCACTGATCTGCCAAGCAATTCCCAGCATCCTTTAAAATTTTTAGTTTTAATTTGCTTTAAAGAAAAGTTTGTATTGAACACAAACTATTTTAGCCTGTGTGCTGGTTGAACTAGACCGATATGGCTTCCCTCATGGCTCAGCTGGTAAAGAATCTGCTTGCAATGTGGGAGACCTGGGTTTGATCCCTGGATTGAAAGGATCCCCTGGAGAAGGGAAAGGTTACCCACTCCAGTGGCCTGGAGAATTCCATGGACTGTATAGACCATGGGTTACAAAGAGTCAGGCACAACTGAGCTACTTTCACCTGTGAACTTTCCCAGAATTCAGACTTTGAGTTAAGAATTAAAATCTGATCTGTTACATAACAGGGAGTACAAGATGCTATGGAAATAGCAAAGAAATTTAATCTTACATAGGAAGTCAAATAAGATCTTGAGAAAGGTAAAATTGAAAGCTGCCACTTAAGGGTTGTATCAAAAGAGTTTAATAAGAAGGAAAAGTTTTAAAGGCTCTGCAGCTCTAACCAAAATCTTATCAGAGATTTCCATGAAACTTGACAAGCTCATTCTAAAATTGATTTGGAAAAGAATAAGATTAAGAAGACCCAAAACAATTTGAAGATGAATAAGATGGAGAAAGTTGTCTTGTCAAGTCCTATTTTTAAATTATAATAATGAAGACCTATGATCTTGGTACAGAAATAACATCAGATCAATGAAACCCTCTGCATGCTGTGCTTTCCTACTCATCCTCAAGACACTACCTGACTACAACTGCCCCAAGAGAATCTCTGACTGCCCCTCCCTCAACATCTTGACTAGGTTTCATCTTATGGTGCTTCCACGAGTAAGAAGTAAGCACTCTTACTTCTCCATCACAGAACTTAACACATTCTCTCCAATATCTGTCTCCCTATCTGTCTCTCTATTAGGACAGAGACAATTACTCTTTTCCACTGTTGATCCTTAGCCTCCTAGCCTTCCTTTAAGGTAGGACTTAAAGTGCTACCTGGAAGGTGACATAAAGATACTATCCTGCCTGACCACACCTCGCCAGTGTCTTAACTACTGCTGACTTTGCAGCCACTTTCCCTCCTTTATTGTAGATTTCATCAGTTCTGACTATAGTCATTTTCTCCTAAAGCCAGAAAATTTTCCAAATTTTGACATGTACACAGACATGTCAAAATCCATCAAAATTTTTAAAAAATATTTATTTATTTGGCTGCTCTAGGTCTTAGTTGTGGCATGCAAGATCTTTAGCTGGGACATGTGGGATCTTGTTCCATGACCAAGGATCAAACCGAGGCCCTCTGCATTGGGAGCTCAGAGTCTTAGCCGCTCAACCACCAGGAAGTCCTCATCAAAAACTTGTCTTTGCAGTTTCTTGACATCCCAATCTTTGAACAGACTTCTTTTCTTCACCTCAGTCTCTCATTCAGAGATTTATAAGTATACCTTTAAAATTATGAATTCACCCTTTCTGCTAAAGATATTAATGAGGTTCATCCAAATGAAAAGTCAGAGACTATTTATTCAGAGCTTGTAATGGCAAAGTAGTCAGTCACCGTCACTTGCTTTTAGCAAGCAGGAAAACTTTTATATATATATATATGCTTTTCCATTTAGTTCATTACAGGATATATAGTTCTCTGGGCTATACAGTAGGATCTTATTGTTTATATATTTTACATATAGTAGTCAGTCAGTTCAGTTGCTCAGTCATATCTGACTCTTTGCAATCCCATGGACTGCAGCACACCAGGCTTCCCTGTCCATCAACAATTCCCGAAGCTTGCTCAAACTCATGTCCATTGAGTCCGTGATTCCATCCAACCATCTCATCCTCTGTCGTCCCCTTCTTCTCAAGCCTTCAGTCTTTCCTATGGTCTTTTCCAATGAGTTGGTTCTTCACATCATGTGGCCAAAGTATTGGAGTTTCAGCTTCAGCATCAGTCCTTCCAATGAATATTCAGGACTGATTTCCTTTAGGATTGACTGATTGGATCTCCTTACAGTCCAAGGTACTCTCAAGAGTCTTCTCCAGCATCACAGTTCAAAAGCATCAATTTTTTGACGCTCAGCTTTCTTTACAATCCAACTGTGTATCTGCTAATCCCATATTCCTTATTTATCCCTTCCCTTCCCCTTCCCCCTTTGGTAACCATAAATTTGTCTTCTCTATCTGTGGGTCTGTTTCTGTTTTGTAATTAAGTTCATTTGTATCATTTTTTAGATTACACATATAAATGATATCATATGATATTTGCTTTCTCTGACTTACTTCACTTAGTATGATAATCTTGAGGTCCATCCATGTTGCTACAAATGGCATTATTTCATTCTTTTTATGGCTGAGTAATATTCTGTTGTATCTATATATCATATCTTATTTACTTATTTATCTATTGATGAACATTTAGGTTGCTTCCATATCTTGGCTATTATAAATTGTGCTGCTATGAACACTGGGGTGTATATATCTTTTCAAATTAAAGTTTTCTCTGGACATATGTCCAGTAAGTTCAGGGAGAGGTACCTGCCTAATGATGTCTACTGGAGGATGTTTTTAATTCAAACTAAATTGACTGTACTCTTTCTGGAGAGGACCTGAGTACGGTACTCTTTGTGTGCTTTTTGCCACAGAGACCTGGCCAGAGGTCTTGTGCTTTCTAGCTCTCATGTTCTCAACTTCATTATTGAAAACCCTAGTCAAATTTCAGCTCTCCCACACTAGGTGAATGTGAAGATTCTCACTTAACTCAAAAACAGCTGCTAAAGAACAGCTGATTAAATTAGAGTCTATTTATATTTCTATGTAGAAAACAAACTTTTTTCTTGTTATGAAAGGAGTCTATGATTGCAAACAGCATAATACAAATTTTGTTAACTTAAATTCTTTAAAAAATAATTTATCAGAAATGTGTCAGAGTTGTTCACAGAATCAAAGAGAGAACTGAAGACATGAATACCTGAAAAGATAGCAGCAAGGGCAGCCCCTGGAACCTGGAACTAAATGACCAATACTTTCAAGGGCTGCCTTTCAACAGATATTCACTAAACTCCAACTACACGCCTGGCACCACCCTGAGCCCACTACAATCAAACACTATCCTTGTCCTTCAAGTGAGGAAAAGGGAGAAGGTCAAGTAAACCTTTACCAAAGAAGAAAGGCTTGAAACAGGTTTTAAGTTAAAGTTTGCTGGGTGGATCAGAGAGACAGCAGCATGAATAATATGCAAAGATGCCAAAAATGATGGCTGGCATATAGGGGAGACATAGTAGTCAGGGAGGCAGGGAAGCACACTGGAGGACTTTATGTGCAGTCCCTAAAACTAAAGGAACACTCTGGGGGCTGTGGAGGTTGGGAGTCAGGAGATGCGTGAGGAACTCAGTCTTGACCATACCAGACAGGGATGGACCATACCTGGACAGTTGATGAAGCTGCCTCTATCTGAAGCTTCAACTACACCAAAATCACATGAGAGTCTAAATTTAAGATCAGATAAAGTTGGCCTAAGACTAGCTGCGTGGTGGAAAGTGAAAGTGTTAGTCGATGAGTCATGTCCAACTTTTTGTGACCCCATGGACTGTAGCCCGCCAGGCTCCTTTGTCCATGGAATTCTCCAGGCAAGGATATTGGAGTGGGTAGCCATTGCCTTCTCCAGGGTATCTTCCTCACCCAAGGATCGAACCCAGGTCTCTAATATTACAGGCAGATTCTTAACCATCTGAGCCACCAGGGAAGCCCAGCTTGGTGGTGGAATGATTCTAAACAGATCAAAAGACCCATGGGTTTGTTGTAAATCTGGTGAATAACAATCAAAAATGTAAAAATCTGGATAGCAAAAACAAAAATGTTCTGAGTGAACACCAGAGACAAGAGCTTAATGCTCACAGATAGACTATGTATGAATTGAGTCAGCTCCACTTTAGAGCTAGAGATGTTGCAGACATCTTTTATGTCATGAAGCATTTAGACCTAACCATGAGTGATTAGGAAGAAAAGAGAGAAAATGGAGACATTCACTGTTATTTTCAGTATTTACTAATGACAGGCATTGTGCTAGGAACTTTAAACACATTGTATAATTTAATCTTCAAAATGACCTTATGAGACAGATACTATTATTTTTCTCTCTTTTATAAGGGAGGAAATTAAAACACAGAAATGCTAAGTAGTGAGTAAGCTATGGAAACAGGATTTGTTGGCTCTTTTTAACTTACCATGATGTGAAGAAAGTAATCAGTTTTGAAATTTAGAAAGATCTGTCTAGTGACAGCATAAAAGGAATTCAGGAGAGTAGAAGTATGGCAGGGACGAGGGGGTAAGCAGAGAGGTATGAATGATGAGTGAAGGCAGGGAGACTAATTAGGAGACTGCTGTGGTGTTCTGGAAAAGAGATGTTTAGGATCTAAGCCACAGTGATTGCAGAAGGGATTGAAAAATAGAGTAGAGATTAGAGAAAAAAAGAGAAAATAGAATTATCGTTGACCTCAGTGATTTAGTGACCTCAATCCTAGCCCATGGACATGCCATGGCAGGGGGTCTGACTCTGTGCTTAGTGAGTGTGTGTGAGCAACCAAGTGTTAGGAACCTCTGTGGCACTTTGGGCCAACTGTTATGACTGAAAGAGACTTGTCATTTTGTTGTCAACCTTCAGACACACATACAGGATATGCAGACAGAGGTTGTGGGGAACAGCTCTTGAGACTGTGGGAGGAGAAACAGAAATGACATATCCTTGGGCACAGGCCCAGATAAACACTGTGCTGAACCTCCAGTGTCTTCCTGCTTATCCATGGTAGAGGTTACAGAGGTAGTTATGGCGGTGGTAGCAGATCTTCAGCTCCAACGGTACATATTTGAACCAGGTTCCTTTGGAAATTCAGTGGTCAGGATCCCTCCACGGCTCACCAAGCAACCCCAAAACAGCAAATGGATCAGGCTCCCTGGTTTATTTGAGACCATTGTTCTCAGGCCTGAGTAAACCCTTGGGGATATTGGATATATCATGAGTAAGGAAACTCTTAGAAGAAAATAAACTGTCTCTTAACCACAGAATGAAAACTCCAGCATTTAATTGAAATACTGGGGGATGAAGGGTGGGAGGGAAATGTGACTAGCTTAGTGGAACATCAATAAAAGGTTATATTTTAGGCAGAGAGAACAGCATCCATAAAATTCGGGGTTCAAAAGAAAACACTGATTTGAAACTAATTAAACTAATGATATCTTCCTACTTCCACAAGCAAATTGTTCCTTCTCTTGCATTGTTTATCTTGTCAATAAATGAAGTATAAAATTGGAAGAGTGACACCAGAAAAAAATTTGAAAGCTTAAGAAGAGTTATCAGTTGAAGTCTTGCAAGACATGTAAAAATCTCTGTTCATTGTCATCCATTGATTCTGGAAAATTCTAAGTCATTAGCTTTCTGAATATTCTATTTCATTCTATTCTCTGCTTTTGAACCACTGCTAGAAATATATTAGGTCTTCTTGTTCTATTCTGTATGTCTCAGATTTTTATGTTTTGTTTCTCTAGCTCTTTACACCATATTCTGTGTATTTTCCATATCAACTTAAGTTTTGCAACTCTCTCCTTAGCTGGTTTAATCAGCCGTTAAACTTGTCCATATTTTTAAAAAATTCCAGACACTACATTTTTCTTTTCTATAAATTCTATTTGTGACTTTCTCCTTCTCTTTCTTCTTCTTCTCCTCTTCCTTATTCTTCTTCCATAGAAAGTTTAGTGTTATTTTTAAAGCTCTTTGTCTTTTTCTAGTCATGTCTTTTTTTTTTGTCCTAATGCTTTCAATTCCTTATTATATGCCTTTATTATTTTAATGTACACTTCATTTATACTGTCTATTGAATAGCCTAGTTATTTGTGATTCTTGGGAATCTCATTTTGCTGATTATTGTTCTTTCTTTATCAATTGAGGCTAGTAGTTTCCCTGTGAGTTTTGTGTAGTAATCTCATGTTCAACTGGGCACCATCTCTGAGAATCCTTTGGTGCCTGAGTTAAAAGTATGTACCTCCAGAGACGTTTTTGTGTTTTCTAGGAACTCACTAAGAGCAGGCCACTTTCTTCCATCAGCTTCACTGAGGTATAATTTACATACAATAAGATTCAGTAATTTAAAGTGTAGCATTCAATGAGTTTTGAAAAATATAAACAGTTTTGTAATAATCACCAAAATTAAGATATAGAATATTTCATAACCTCAGAAAGTTTATTTATGCCTCCTTTCAAGTCAGTCTTCTTCACCTACACCTGACACCCAAGCAACCACTGATGTGCTTTATTTTTTTATTATTACTTTTTAAACTACTTTTTTAAAATATATAATTTTATTAATTTTTTATTTTTGGCTGCGCTGGATCTTCATTGCTGCGTGGGCTTTTTTCTAGTTGTGGTGAGCAGGGGGCTACTCTCCAGTTGTGATGCTTGGGTTTCTCATTTCTGTGGCTTCTCCTATAGCAGAGCATGAGCTCTAGGGGCTCAAGGCCTTCAGTAGTGTGGTTTATGGACTCTAGAGCACAGGCTCAATAGTTGTGGCACATGGTATGTGGGATCTTCCCAGATCAAGGACTGAACCCATGTCTCTTGCACTGGCATGATTTTTTACCACTGAGTCACCAGGGAAGCCCCATTGATTTTTTTATGTCATTATTTTGTTTTAATGATATGACATGAGAATGAAGCTCTATTTTTTTCTTATGGATATCCAATAGTTTCAGCACCATAAGTTGAAAAGATTCTAATTTTCTATTGAATATTGGAATATTGACCTTTGAATGATGACCATGTATATGTTGGTCTATTCCTGAACTCTCTAGTCTGTTCTATCTATCTATACACCTATCCTTATGGCAATATCACACTCTCTTGATTACTTTAGCTATAATAAATCTCAAAATCAGGTCTCATGAGCTCTTCCAACTTCGTTCTTTTACAAGATTGTTTTGGCTATTCTGGATCCTTTGCATTTCTTTATTAATTTAGAACTTGCTTGTCAGTTTCTACATAAAGTTTACTAAGGGACTTCCTTGGTGTCCAGCAGTTAAGACTCTACACTTTCAACACAGGGGGTATGGATATGGGTTCAATCCCTTGTTGGGAACTAAGAATCTGCATGCTGTGGGGCCAAAAGAAAAAAAAGTTTGCTGAGATTTTATTTGGTATAACATTGAATCTATAGATCAATTAGGTGAGAGTTAAGTCTTAACAATATAGCTTTTTCTAATTTATTATGAACAAAGTATATCTCTCTAATTACTTAAACAATCTTCAGTTTTTCTTAGAACAATTTTTATAATCTTCAGAATACAAAATCTTGCACATATTTTGTTAAGCACGGAGTCCTAACCACTGGACTGCCAGGGAATTCCCTTTCATGATTTTTATTCTATTGTAAATTATATTTAAAATTTTTAATTTCCAATTGATAATAAGAAATACAACTAATTTTTGTGTACTGACCTTATATCCTGAGAGCTTGTTGAAATCACCTATAAAGCTAGTACTTTTTTGTAGATTCCTTAGTATTTTCTGTATAGATGATTATGTTACTCATAGATCACTTTTTATGTTAAATTCTGATTTGGAGTTCCCAGACAGATACTAACATATTAGTGGTACACATTCAAACTCCAAATCTAAGTGAAATCAGGTCAAGCTAGCAGTTATAAATTTAAAAAGAATCCTTCCTTTTTACTTTCCAGATCCCAGACCAAGACAGATGAGCTTTCTTGTCCTTTCCCTATGCCAGAGGAATTTTTCTTACTTCACCTGTCACTTACAGTAGCCTTTGAAAGTCTTGACTTTATTTACTGGACTTAATTCCAGCTCCCTTGAACTGGACATGGAACAACAGACTGGTTCCAAATAGGAAAAGGAGTACGTCAAGGCTGTATATTGTCTCCCTGCTTATTTAATTTATATGCAGAGTACATCATGAGAAACGCTGGACTGGAGGAAACACAAGCTGGAATCAAGATTGCCGGGAGAAATATCAATAACCTCAGATATGCTGATGACACCACCCTTATGGCAGAAAGTGAGGAGGAGCTAAAAAGCCTCTTGATGAAAGTGAAGGAGGAGAGCGAAAAAGTTGGCTTAAAGCTCAACATTCAGAAAACGAAGATCATGGCATCCGGTCCCATCACTTCATGGGAAATAGATGGGGAACCAGTGGAAACAGTGTCAGACTTTATTTTTTGGGGCTCCAAAATCACTGCAGATGGTGACTGCAGCCATGAAATTAAAAGACGCTTACTCCTTGGAAGAAAAGTTATGACCAACCTGGATAGTATATTCAAAAGCAGAGACATTACTTTGCCGACTAAGGTCCGCCTAGTCAAGGCTATGGTTTTTCCTGTGGTCATGTATGGATGTGAAAGTTGGACTGTGAAGAAAGCTGAGCGC
>SJYX01018148.1:0-24192 GCA_006410675.1 Oreotragus oreotragus | reverse complement strand
TGAAAAGATATTGAAGAGTTCATAATGACCCATGAATCAATACTAAATGCTTAATCTAACCCTTCTCTCTCTCCCCAAAGAACCTCATCAGTTGCTGTGTTACTTTAACATGACTTCCATTTCTGTTGCTCTGCCAATATCACCTTGTCTCTCAGGAAATGGGCTGTGTACAAAGGAATAATCTTTAAAGAATAAAGTTGATCTATGGCTGGATGGCATCACTGACTCGATGAACATGAGTCCGAGTGAACTCCAGGATTTGGTGATGGACAGGGAGGCCTGGCGTGCTGCGATTCATGAGGTCACAAAGAGTCAGACACGACTGAGCGACTGAACTGAACTGAACTGAAAGCATCTCCATGACCACTATTCAATATTGCTCTGGAGCTCTGCAGAATACTAATTTTACTCAGAGGCATAAAAAAATGAATAAACAAACACAGTTGGATATATTTAAAATATTATCCCACTCTTGTTCCTAAAAAATTGATTTCAAAACAAACAGTTCAGGTAATCCAAGATTTGGATGGCTTCTAACATGATTTCCAGTTGTCAATTACAAAATAGATTAACTAAAATTAATGTAAAGTTTTTAGGATAGCCTAACTGTTAAAGCTTCTATGATAAATATATATTTCAATTTTTTAATAATCTAGATTGTTGCTTAGAAATTTTGTTTAGCCTTGCAAATAAATGTAACAGTACAAAGTAGTATTCCCCTTTCATGGATCAGAACCTTGTCATGGTGAGGGGCTTGTGTAACTCAATGAAGTTATGAGACATGCCATGCAGGGCCACCCAAGATGGATGGGTNACTGTTAAAGCTTCTATGATAAATATATATTTCAATTTTTTAATAATCTAGATTGTTGCTTAGAAATTTTGTTTAGCCTTGCAAATAAATGTAACAGTACAAAGTAGTATTCCCCTTTCATGGATCAGAACCTTGTCATGGTGAGGGGCTTGTGTAACTCAATGAAGTTATGAGACATGCCATGCAGGGCCACCCAAGATGGATGGGTGAAGGGTTCTGACAAAATGTACTCCACTGGAGGAAAAAATGACAAACTACTCCAGTATTCCTGCCACAAGAACCCCATGAACAGTATGAAAAGGCAAAAATATATAACACAGATTAGCCCCCGCAGGTCCTATATGCTACTGGGGAATACTGGAGGGCAGTTAATAATAGGCCCAGAAGGAATGTAGTGGCTGGGCCAAAGCAGGAATGACACTCAGCTGTGGATATGTCTGGTACTGAAAGTAAAGTCTGATGCTATAAAGAACAATATTGTTTATAAACCTGGAATGGTAGGTCCATGATTCAATGTAAATTGGACATGGAGAAGCAAGAGATGGCAAGAATGAACACTGATATCTTAGGAATGAACTAAAATGGACCGGAATGGGCGAATTTATTTCAGACAACCAATTTATCTAAGACTGTAGAAAGACTCCCTCAGAAGAAATAGAGTAGCCCTCATAGTCAACAAGAGCCCAAAAGGTAGTGTCCAAGTGCAGTCTCAAAAAAGACAGAATGATCTCAGTTCAGTTCCAAGACAACTCATTCAATGTTACAGTAATCCAAGTCTATGACCCAACCACTAATACCAAAAAAAGCTGAAGTTGACTAATTCTATGAATACCTACAAGACTTTCCAGAACTAATACCAAAAACGATATCCTTTACATCATCGGGGATTGGTATGCAAAAGCAGGAAGTCAAGAGATACCTGGAGTAACAGGCAAGTTCGACCTTGGAGTACAAAGTGAAGGAGGGCAAAGGCTAACAGAGTTTTGTCAAGGAATACACTGGTCATAGCAAACACTCTTTTCCAACAACACAAGAGATGACTCTACACGTGGACATCACCAAATGGTCAGTATTATAATCAGATTGATTATATTCTTTGCAGCCAAAGATGGAGAATCTCTATATAGTCAACAAACAAGACCAGGAGCTGAGTGTGGCTCAGATCATAAGCTCCTTATTGCAACATTCAGGCTTAAACTGAAGAAAGTATGGAAAACCACTAGGCAATCCAGGTGTAACCTAAGTTAAATCCCTTATGATTATACAGTGGAGGTGATGAATAGATTCAAGGAATTAGATCTGATAAACAGAGTGCCTGAAGAACTATGATCAATGTTCATAACATTGTACAGAAGGCAGTGATCATCCCAAAGAAAAGAAATCAGAAACATCATCCCAAAGAAAAAGAAATGCAAGAAGGCAAAGTGGTTGGCTGAGGAGGTTTTACAAATAGCTGAGAAAAGAAGAAAAGTAAAAGGCAAGGGAGAAAAGGAAAGATATACCCTACTTAATGCAGAGTTTCAGAGAACAGCATGGAGAGATAAGAAGGTCTTCTTAAATGAACACTGCCAAGAAATAGAGGAAAACAACAGAATGGGAAAGACTAAAGATGTCATCAAGAAAATTGGAGATATCAAGGGAACATTTCATGCAAGGATAGGTATGATAAAGGACAGAAATGGTAAGGGCCTAACAGAAGCAGAAGTTAAGAAGAGGTGGCAAGAATAAACAGAATAACTATAGAAAAAAAGGTCTTAATGACCCAGATAATCATGATGGTGAAGTCACTCAACTTAGCCAGACATCCTGGAGTGTGAAGCCAAGTGGGTCTTAGGAATCACTTTGTTATTTCTTGTTGTTGTTCAGTTGCCCAGTCATCTCAAACTATTTGCAACCCCAGGACTGAAGCTCGCCAGGCCTCCCTGTTCCTCAACATCTCCTGGAGTTTGCCCAAGTTCTTTTTTTTTTTCTTTCCTTTCTGGCTGCGCTGAGTCTTTGTTGTTGCACACAGGCTTTCCGTAGTTGTGGCGACCAGGGGCTATTCTTTAGTTGTGGTGCTTGGGTTTCTCATTGTGGTGGCTTCACTTATTGGAGAGCATGCACTCTAGGCTTTCAAACTTCAGTAGCTGCAGTACAGGGCTCTAGTTGCGGTGAACAGGCTTAGTCGCCCCGTGGCATGGGATCTTCCTGGACCAAAGATCGAACCCGTGCCTCCTGAATTGGTAGGTGGATATTTAACCACTGGACTGCCAGGGAAGTCCTGCGTCTAAACTTCTCATCCTCCACTAGGTTAGACCAATTTTCTTACATGGCAGTCTTAGAGCAGTGTTAAAAAAGTACAAAAAGTATTATAAGATTTAAGACCCAACTTTGGAAGTTGTATAATACGTTTTTACTATATCCTATTGGTTACATGCCGGAGAAGGCAATGGCAGCCCACTCCAGTACTCTTGCCTGGAAAATCCCATGGACAGAGGAGCCTGGTAGGCTGCAGTCCATGGGGTCGCTGAGAGTCGGATAGGACTGAGCCATGTCAATGTCACTTTCATGCATTGGAGAAGGAAATGGCAACCCATTCCAGTGTTCTTCCCTGAAGAATCCCAGGGTGACCCTGGTGGGCTGCCGTCTGTGAGGTCGCACAGAGTCGGACACGACTGACACAACTTAGCAGCAGCAGCATTGGTTACACGGCATTATATAACATAGAATTTGACCAGTCTTTGTCCCTGGTTCCTAGGAGAGAGGCTGTAAATCCTTGGTACTTCCTAAGTAATAATGTTTTTGTTATTTGTGACTTCCTTGGGTACCATCCTAATCTATGTAAACACTGGTGTGTGTGTGCTCAGTCGTGTACAACACTATGGACTGTAGCCTACCAGGCTCCTCTGCTCATGGGATTTCTCAGGCAAGAATACTGGACTGGGTTGCCATTTCCTACTCCAGGGGATCTTCCCAACCCAGGGATCAAACCTGCATCTCCTGTATTGGCAGGCAGATTCTTTACCACTGAGCCACCTGGGAAGCCCCATGTTAGTCTTATCTTTTATCTCATAGCATAGACCATCTTAGTCTACCAGTTCAGTTCAGTTCAGTCACTCAGTCGTGTCTGACTCTTTGCGACTCCATGAATCGCAGCACGCCAGGCCTCCCTGTCCATCACCAACTCCCGGAGTTCACTCAGATTCACGTCCATTGAGTCAGTGATGCCATCCAGCCATCTCATCCTCTGTCGTCCCCTTCCCCTCCTGCCCCCAATCCCTCCTAGCATCAGACTCAGGATGAGACTAGTCACGAGAAAGACCCAACTATATGATTAAGTAAGAAGTTGGGACTTTGAGCCAGTGCAATCTCCAGAAAAGAGGGGCTGAACATTGAATTTAATCACAAGGCTAATGATTCAGTCAATCATGTTCACATAACGAAACCACGGTGAAGATTCTAGACATCAAATCCCAGTTGAGCTTCCTGGTTGGTGAATATACTGATTTGCCAAAAGGGTGAGACACTCTGATTCTACAAGAAGTTATGGAAGTGCTGAGTTCAGATCCCTCCCAGACTATGTCTTTTGTGTTTCTTCATTTGGCTGGTTCTGAATTGTATCCTTCATAACAAACTGTCATTGCAAATATAGAGCTTTCTGAAATTTTATGAGTCATACTAATGAATTACTGAATCTGAGAGTTCATGGGAACCCTTCATATTTGTAACTAGTTGGTCAGAAATGCAGATGGCTGAAGGACCCCACTTGCAGCTGGTATCTAAAGCCAAGAGTAGTCTTTTGGAGATCATGACCTTTAAGCCGTGGATTCTGACCATAATGCCAAATAATTAGCATTAGAATTGAACTGTATTGAAGCACACCAGTTGGTGTCAGAAGACAAGAGCAGTCTAGGTATAAAGTGTGAGGGATAAGATCATCTCTTGTATGCTGCTGCTGCTGCTAAGTCGCTTCAGTTGTGTCCGACTCTGTGCGACCCCATGGACTGTAGCCCACCAGGCTTCTCCATCCATGGGATTTTCCAGGCAAGAGTACTGGAGTGGGGTGCCATTGCCTTCTCTGCATCTCTTGTATACATAGCAACAAAATCACACTGCAAGGGAAAAAGCATACTGGGATAAGATGAATTTATGGCCATTAAACTGCATATCTTTACTTAAAAGAATGTTTGTTTTATTTTATCCAGCACTTCTAGATGTTTTATAGGAGGATTTTTCCAGTTATCAGTTCATAGTATTACCAAAGAAAGAATCTATCTTTATCAATTACTGTATAGTCTCAAGTGTGGTAGAGGCTAACAAGGAAAGGCTGAAAAGAAAAACCCTGCCGGTAGCCCAGAAAGACTCATTTGAGAAAAATCAAGGGAATAAGTTAGAGAAGATGATGAGATAGTAAGTACAGTTAAATGTATGAAAAGAGTGAATTATCTAGGAGGCTGGGATGGAGTGTTGACTTTGAGCTAAAAAAAAAAAGTAGAAAATAAAGAAGATATATAGCCAAAACAAAAAGACTATAAAATATTCAAGGCCATAAATTACTTTCTGGAAAGGAAATTCCTACAAGAAAGATACTTCTCTATTCAGAAAAAAAAAAGAGAGGAAATGATTCTAAATACTGTCTTTTGGGGCTTCCTTGGTGGTCCAGGGGTTAATCCACCTGCCAATACAGGGGACACTGGTTGCTGCAGGGCAACTAAGCCTGTGTGCCACAACGGCTGAGGCCACATGGTGCAATTACTGAAGCCCACACGCTCTAGATCCTGTGGTCTACGAGAGAAGCCACTGCAAGGAGAAGCCCTCACACCACTAGAGAGCAGCCCCTGCTCACTGCAACTAGAGAAAGCCATTATGCATAGCAATGCAGATCCAGCACAGCCAAAAAGAAATGAATAATTAAGTTTCAAAAATCTGTGGGATAGGCCTGAGACACTGCCCAGAGGTGAGGAAGGGTGAAGAATCACAGCATGCTGGCAAGGAGCGATTAGAAAAAAATAAAACTATTATCTGCTGTACATCACTGAGTTTAGCCCATTTGATAAACTGATTAAATAATAATTTTTTAAAAATACTGTCTTTTTTACAAACAGAAATAAAAATTCACTGAAGACTGATATTCTTCACACTGTCATGTTTATACAGTGCTGTTCTTCAATTTAAAGTCAGTACACACAGTCAGTTAATCTATAACATAGAAAGCAAGAATATACAGTGGAGAAAAGACAATCACTTCAATAAGTAGTGCTGGGAAAACTGGACAGCTACATGTAAAAGAATGAGATTAGAACATTTACTCACACCATAAACAAAAAATTGTATAAACCCCAAATGGATTAAAGACCAAAATTAAAGACCGAAGCCATAGAACTGCTAGAGAAAAACATAGGCAGAACTCTCTTTGACATAGATTGGAGCAATATTTTTTTTGGATCTGTCTCTTAAGGCAAAAGAAATAAAAGTAAAAATAAACAAATGGCACCTAATTAAAGGCTTTTGCACAGCAAAGGAAATCATCAACAAAATGAAAAGACAACTTATGGGAATGGGAGAAAATATTTGCAAATTATATAACCAACAAGGGGTTAATATCCAAAATATATAAACAGCTCATACAGCTGAAAATCAAAAGGAAACAATCCAATGAAAAAAATGGGCAGAAGTTTTGGATAGACCTTTTTTCAAAGAAGACATACAGATAGCTAACAGGCACATGAGAAGAAGCTCAACACTGCTGTATGCAAGACAGCAAAAGAGACACAGATGTGTAGAGCGGACTTTTTTACTCTGAGGGAGAAGGAGAGGGAAAGGGAGAGGGTGGGATGATTTGGGAGAATAGCATTGAAATATGTATACTATGATGTAAGAAATGAATTGCTAGTCTATGTTCAATGTAGGATGCAGGATGCTTGGGGCTGGTGTATGGGGATGATCTGGAGGGATGATGTGGGGTGGGAGGTGGGAGGGGGGTTCATGTTTGGGAGTTCGTGTAAAAAAATAAATAAATACAAAAAAAAATCTAAAAAAAAAAAAGAAAGTGAAGGAGGAGAGCGAAATTGTTGGCTTAAAGCTCAACATTCAGAAAATGANGTATGGGGATGATCTGGAGGGATGTGTGGGGTGGGAGGTGGGAGGGGGGTTCATGTTTGGGAGTTCGTGTAAAAAAATAAATAAATACCAAAAATAAATAAATAAATAAATAGGAAAAAAAATAAAGAAATGCAAATCAAAACAACACGATATCACCTCATACCTTCAGAGTGTGGCTATCATCAAAAAGTTTACAAATAAAAAAAGTTGGCAAGGGTGTGGAGAAAAGGGAACACTTGTACACTCTTGGTGGGAATGTGAATTGATATAGCCACTGTGGAAAACAGTATGGAGGTTCCTCAAGAAGCTAAAATGGAAACAGCATATGATCCAGCAATTTCACTCCAAAGTGTGTGGGAAAAAATGAAAACATTAATTTGCAAAAAATACATAGACCCCAGTGTTCACAGCAGTACTGTTTATTAACAGGATAACCAAGATATGGAAGCTACCCAAGTATCCATTAAACAGACAAATGGATAAAAAAAAAAGATGAGGTTTATGTATATAATGGAATGTTAGCCATAAAAAAGACTGAAATTCTGTTACTTACAGCAATGTAGATGGGCCTTGAGAATATTATTCTTAGTGAAATTAGTCAGAGAAAGACAAATATTGTATGTGGAGTCTAAAAAAATAAACAAATGTACTTAGCAAAATATACGTAGAAGACAAACTACTGGTTTCCAGTGAGGGGCCCAAGGAAGAGGGGCAAGATAGGGGTATGGGAATGAGAGACACAAACTATTTAATTCTACATATAAAATGGATAAGCAACAAGGACATATTGTATAACACAGAGAATTATAGTCATTACCTTGTAGTAACTTTAAGTGGAGTATAATCTGTAAAAATACTGAGTCATTATGATGTAAATCTGAAACTAATATACTGAAAATCAATTATAATTCAATTTAAAAAATAAATCAAGGCATAGATATAGTTCTAAAATTGGAGTAACTCCAGTATTTTGGTCATCTGATGTGAACAGCTGACTCATTGGAAAAGTCCCTGATGCTGGGAAAGATTGAGGGCAGAAGGAGAAGAGGGCATCAGAGGGTGAGATGGCTGGACAGCATCACCAATGCAATGAACATGAACTTAGACAAACTCCGGGAGGTGGTGAGGGACGGGGAGGCCTGGAGTACAGCAGTCCATGGGACACAGAGTCAGACACGACTGGGCGACTGAACAACAGCAATCTAGTTATGCAATTTTTTTCCTATTGCCAGTTGTTTTGTTATTTTTTCATTTAGTTTTAGGCTGCACAGCACGTGGGATCCTAGTTCCCTAGCCAGGGATGGATCCTATGCCCCTCTGCAATGGAGGTGCAGAGTCTTAACCACTGGACTTCCAGGGAAGTTCCTTCCTGTTGTTTGTTAGCTTTTAAAAAGTTTATTTCAGCTCCACAGTGGGTTTTAGCAATGTCATATAAACTTTTACAATTGTTGTCGAATTCCTGAAGCACTCCTCAGGTTTCTTTCGTGCATCTGAAGATTCCTTGTTCAGTGACAAACCTTTAAAACTTTGCATTGTCAAAATTCATCAACAGTTTGCAGAGGGAGCGTTCCAGGAAGCCATTCCTACACTGAGACAATTGGCAATAAGTTAACTGTACATAAAAGTGATTGCAAACCACATAAACGTATTTTGCTAAATCCAAATGACTTTTTTTGGGGTTTGGTTGGTTTGGTTTATCTGGCTTTGTTTTCATTTTGTTTTGTTTCTTACTGCGTCATGCAACTTGTGGGATCTTAGTTCCCTACTTGGGGATGGAACCCAGGCCCTCCACAATGAAAGCACAGAGTCCTAACCACTGAACATCCAGGGAATGTCCCATTGCTAAAACCAAATTAAATGTACTAAATCCAACTTCCCCTCAGCCAGATACCCTAGAATGCCTAAGGACACTCCAGTGTCTCTCAGAAAAGTGGTATGGAAGGGTAGTCACAGTGGATAGAGGCAATTGTCTAAATCTATTGTGGTTAAAAACTGCAAATTTTACAAACTCTTATGACTGTGTGACTTCACCAGGGTCCTTCCCAGTGGGTACTGAAATTTAAACTTCATTAGTTTCATAGTAAATCCATATCTACCTACCGTTCTGAGTTGTTGACAGCAGTTAACAAGATATTGGGGGTGAAAACTATAAATAACTACACATAGGTAAAATGATGACAATAATGTATTAGCTTCAGTTCAGTTCAGTCACTCAGTCGTGTCCGACTCTTTGCAACCCCATGAATTGCAGCACGCCAGGCCTCCCTGTCCATCACCAACTCCCAGAGTTCACTCAGACTCACGTCCATTGAGTCAGTGATGCCATCCAGCCATCTCATCCTCGGTCGTCCCCTTCTCCTCCTGCCCCCAATCCCTCCCAGCATTAGAGTCTTTTCCAATGAGTCGAGTCTTCACACGAGGTAGCCAAAGTACTGGAGTTTCAGCTTTAGCATCATTCCTTCCAAAGAACACTCAGGGCTGATCTCCTTCAGAATGGACTGGTTGGATCTCCTTGCAGTCCAAGAGACTCTCAAGAGTCTTCTCCAACACCACAGTTCAAAAGCTTAGCCTCAGTCTAAGCTTTGTCCACTATATTTATGTCTGGCGATACCTAGTAGCCTGATGGGAAGAGCTGAAAGAATCCTATTTGCCAGAAAGCAGGAGTTCCTGGTGAAAAAATTTATCCTAAGTGAAAAGCCAGGATTGACATATTTGGTTCAGTAACAAAGCTCTTGGTGGCTACAGTAAGAGGTGATTACTGTCTAGCCATGAGCACCATGTCTCGTTCCTTTGCGGGAGTCAGTTGAGGGGTGCATCATGAATAAGCACTAAAGTATCTATTTCACTGAAATAACCTTGCAAGTCATTGAGCCAAGGAAATTTTGTTAGAAAACTTACCAAAACTTCAGTCCAGAACTCAAAATTTTAAAATTTAGAGCAGTAGCCTCAAATATTAAAACAGGTCAGTTGACCAAATAATAAAGTATCTTTAATTCTGCCTATGCAGTTTCACATCCAAATACAATAAGAAGCTATTTTAAAAATAATTTTTATATAATTTTATTTATTTATATTTGGCTTGCTGAATCTTTATTGCTGCATGGGCTTTTCTCTAGTTGTGGCGAGCCAGGGCTACTCTAGTTATGATGGGAGGGCTTCTCATTTCTGTGGCTTCTCTTATTGAGGAGCACAGGCTCTAAGGGGTTCTCAAGGCAATGGCACCCCACTCCAGTACTCTTGCCTGGAAAATCCCATGGACGGAGGAGCCTGGTAGGCTGCAGTCCCATGGGGTCGCAAAGAGTCGGACATGACTGAGCGACTTCACTTTGACTTTTCACTTTCATGCATTGGAGAAGGAAATGGCAACCCACTCCAGTGTTCTTGCCTAGAGAATCCCAGGGATGGGGGAGCCTGGTGGGCTGCCGTCTATGGGGTCGCACAGAGTCGGACGCAACTGAAGCGACTTAGCAGCAGCAGCAGCAGGCTTCGATAGTTGTGGCTCACGGGCTTAACTGTTATGCGGCATGTGGGATCTTCCCGGATCCAGGATGGAACCCATGTCTTCTGCATTGGCAGGTGGATTCTTTATGACTGAATCACCAGGGAAGCCAAAGAAGGTATTTATTTACATGTATTTTATATTGTTATGCATCAGTGAAGCAATGACACTTTTATAAAAACTTTTTTTTTTTTTGGTCAGTTTGTAACACTCTCCCATTTCTCCTGGGTCTTACGTCAAGACAATCCATTTCAGAGTTGACGTGACTCGATAAATACCAGGAAAAGGAAAGACGAGAGCAACTGATTCTGTATTTTAAAAAAATTTTTAATAATATTGTAAACATCTAATTCTGCTACATTGTTGATCTTAATTTCTCTTATGTCTGGAATGGTGTCAGATACAATAGTGAGAAAAGTCTAATACTTTGCTGCGTCCTGTAAAGTGTCTCCCTCTGCTGCTCCTCTACTTCTGTACATCGCTTGACTAATGTATGGCAAATGTATGACAAATATTCACTTCTAGTGAAACAGCAGAACCATGCCTAGGGAAGACAGCAGTGGTAGAGCCCAAGATTAAAATCTATATTGTTAGCTAGTCAGGCATAGACATATAATCCAGAATTTTTAAAATCAATTGGACAAGTATTTATTGAGTACCATCAAGTGCCTGGCACTGTTCTAGGCATTTGAGGTACATCATGAACAATATGAACACAGATTTCTGCCCTCACATGGCTTGTAATCTAGCAGAATGTACACAACAGTACCTTGCTTCAAGTTAGTGTCATCTCCCCAGACTCACAACAGAGTAAGGGTTTGGAAAGGGTCCCTCTAACTCTTTGCACTAGGGATTCCTAAGCGGCCCAGTGGTAATAAAAGAATCTTTCCTTCAAGTGCAGGAGACTCAGGAGACGTGGGTTCGATCTCTGGGTCAGGAAGATCCCCTGGAGAAGGAAATAGCAACCCATTCCAGTATTCTTGCCTGGGAAATCCCATGGACAGAGGAGCCTGGGAGGCTACAGTCCATGGGATCTCAAAGAATCAGACGAGACTGAGCATGCACTCTTTTCATGTCAGCTTCTCCAGTGCTCAGTGGACAGGGGTTCTTCCATCTAAGTCCACAGAACCACCCTATCAATAAAGAAGAAACATCTTCCCCCTTGTGTGCTAAGTCACTTCAGTGTCTGACTCTGTGACCCCATGGACTGTAGCCTGCCAGGCCCCTCTTTCCATGGGATTCTCCAGGCAAGAATACTGGAGTATTTCCTCCAGCATTTCCTCCTCCTTCTGGGATAGGCGATCTTCCCAATCCCAGGATTGAACCAGTGTCTCATATGTCTCCTTTGGCAGGCAGGCTCTTTACCACTAGTACCACCTGGGAAGCCCAATCCTACCATTTAGCCCCACCCTTTCTTTTCATAACCTCTCATGACACTTGCACCCTTTCCTCATAATCTTTTGTCTTCTTCTCTGCCTCTGGCACAGGCTGTTCCCCTTTAGATGAGACCTGGACTGTACCAAATCCTCTCAGTGGAGTATATACAATCAGACCTTTCACATTGCAAAAACTGAACTCCCTCATGTGTTAATATTCTGAGGGGGTCTCTGTCTCTCCCTCTGCATTCAGTAACACTGCCAAATGCTCCTTCTGTTCCCCACGGTATGTGCTCTGCCCCAAGAAGGGAACAACATGCAGGGAGGAAAAGGATGTCTGTCTGATCACACTAACAGTGACAGAATCCGAGATGCAGATAGGGCACAGAAATGAAGTATCTAGAAGATAATAGTTTTCTGTTTTATTATATGAAAAAAGATACTGTGTTGTAAAATTTGAACTTATTACTATATATTAAATATTATTTATTAAAATGTGAATGTTTTCTATTTTTAAGATTAAAAAGTCAAACCTTTGAAAATTACATTTAAATGATTAGTTCTGATGCTAATAGAGAGTTGTTTTTTTTTTTCCAAAAAATTAGCGGATACCTTGGGAACTTTGTGTTTGTGTCAGGAGAGAAGTGTATAAATATAAAGAATACTGCTTTGGTACTTTTTTCAACAAGATAAACCTTTGGAAGAGATCTTTCCTTTCCTTTCCTTTCAATAATCTTTCCTCTCTCTGGAAATCGCTGTTGGTCTCCCGATCCATTTGTGGTGGCTCATCGAGAAATATGTTTTAGACATGACCCTGCCCACCTGACCCCAGCTGATGAGACCAGTTATGGGCACCTGGAGAGACAAAGCATAAACAATAAACATAATAAGTAATGAATTATTTAGTATGCTAGATGATAAGGGTTACAGGGAAAAGAAAAAAGAATTAAATGTACTGTCCTTAGCTTTTGCAATTTGAACTAAGAGCTGCTAGTTTAGTCTGAGCTGATCTAAGATGAAGGAGTTGTAAAGAAGATGGATGTTCTCTTCTGCAAGTCATGTGAACTGAAAAGCAAAGAAAGGAGCCTCTTCAAAGAGCAAAGAATGAAGCAAGTATCAGAGGAAAGTCAATAGCATCCTGATAGCTCCTCAGTTCTTACTTCCATTTCTTTCTTGAGGCCTAGCTGTAATTTTGCTCTTGGGTTCCCTGGAATACCACCCTGTTTCTCTATCTATCTGTCTGTCTCTCTAGTTCTTGTTTAAACTAGCTACAGTTAGTTTCTTTCATTCCTTGCAACCAAGTGAACTAAATTACAGCAATAATGATAATATATTAACTGTAGAGCTAACATTTATTAAGCATACACCATGTGCCAGATCCTGTGCTAAGTGCTTCAGGTACTTTATCTCATTAGGTGCAGATTTTATCTGTCATGTTTTAAAAATAAATCCATTTTCCAGTCTTAAGCATTCTGAAGCTTTTTTTTTTGTCTGAACATACTTTCAGAAATTTTGACAAGTATGTGAAATTATGAAGAAAGAGAAAGCCATATCCCATAATCCCAGGAGACAATAATGATTAATATTTTTCCTTGCTTATACCTAAGAAAATTCTTCACTCCCCACCATCTCTCCAATTTCATTCTGTCTTTTGTCCAGACTTCTGCTTTCCAAATTAGTAAGCCAAGATAGCACAAAAGCATGCAAATATAGTAAAAACATAATAACACAGGGAAACTTCAAATTGCCTGTTTAAGTTGGGGACTGTATCTTATCCACCTCTGCATCCTCAACATTTAGTATTAAACCTGCACACAGTAAGCACTAAGTGGATCAAGGTAGCAAAACCCAATTTGACAAAGGTTCCTAACTGGCCTCTCCAGTTGTATTCAAAGCAAAGTCAAATAAAAACCTCAAAACATACAGAGATGAAACTAACTTTCATGGAAAATTCTAGTCTCAGTACACCATGTACCGGGTACTGTGCCAAGCAGTTCAGGTACTGTATCTGATTAGGTGTGGATTTTATCACATACACATTTGGTTCAATCAGTGTCTGATTCTACACCCACATTTTGCAAATTCAAGTGTTTTTCAGATTATCAACACTGTAGCACTAGGGGTTATGTTCAAACACCAAATATTTCCCATTATGTTCACTATCCTGTTCTTCCTAAAGAATGAAAATAAAACTGTTGTATTCTAGTAATATAGTCAATTGAGTGGAAAGGAGTTTTCTGATTAAGTTTCAATTTGTCAAAAAATTCAAATAACAAGAAACTTCCTATCTCCTGAAAATCATAATAAAACTGTATTATTAGAAGGTGAAATAGTTCTTATTAAATTTTCTGCAGATTCACTGTTTAATTTTCTTTAATCCCTGCACAAGTCAATGCATAATTGAACTCTGAAGAGTTTTTCCAAAACAATATTTATCTAGGTAGCACACATTCCAAAAACTATTCAGTTTCTGGAACTACTTGGAAAATTTCAGAAGGCAAAAGTTACGCAAATTCTTGACACATTCCTTGGACAAGTAAAATGGTGCTGGTACCAGTTCTGATGTGGTTACAGTTCCAATTATACTAGAAATTTGATGTTCTGTTACTTATTCTTACAATCTGCCAATTATAGTAATGGCATTTGATGGTTCTAAGTCAGAAAATACTGCATTGATGAAATTCTTAGTTAATAAAGTGACATAATGAAAAGAACCAATTGATTATTAAACAACCAGACATTAACTTTAGTCCATTCACTTTTGTACAACCTCATTTAGTACATTATATATTCTCATCCCTGTATACCTTTTAAAATTTCAATTTTGTACTTTTCCGTGTTAGCCAATGAATACTTTGAGCCAAAGCTTGGTGGAGCTGTCTACCAAGCAAAAGTTCCATTTCTGCAGTTTCTCCATCTTAGTGGTATAATTACTTAAATATTTGCTTGCATATTATTATTTCTTAAGAATGTGAGAAAATGGGAAAATGAAAATGCAGATTCCACAGATAAATTGAGGCTCATAAACTTAATATAATTAAGAAAAATGCACTTATGGCTTTATGAATGTTCTACAAATGTTTACATTTTACATGTATAAGACATAGAACATTTATATAAATGTTCTACATTTATATATATTTTACATTTATATTTATATATATATATATATACACATATATACATATAGACTTGGTAAACTCAGCAGTGACCACAAGACTGGAAAAGATCAGCTTTCATTCCAATTCCAAAGAAGGGCAGTGCCAAAGAATGTTCAAACTACTGTACAACTGCGTTCATTTCACATGATAATACAATTATGCTAAAAATCCTTCAGGCTGGGCTTCAGCAGTACGTGAACCAAGAACTTCCAGATGTACAAGCAGCATTTAGAAAAGGCAGAGGAACCAGAGATCAAATTGCCAACATCCACTGGATCATAGAGAAAGCAAGAAAATTTAGGAAAAACATCTACTTCTGCTTCATTGACTATGCTAAAGTTTTTCACTGCGTGGATCACAACAAACTGTAGAAAAATCTTAAAGAGATACGAATAGCAGACCACCTTACCTGTCTCCTGATAAACGTGTATGCATGTCAAGAAGCAACAGTTAGAACCTCACATGGAACAACTGACTGTTTCAAAATTGGGAAAGGAGTATGACAAGGCTGTATACTGTCACCCTGCTTGTTTAACTTATATGCAGAGTACATCAGGCAAAATGCTGGGCTGGATGAGTCACAAGCTGGTATCAAGATTGTCGGGAGAAATATGAACAACCTCAGATATGCAGATGTACCACTCTAATGGCAGAAAGTGAAGAGAAACTAAAGAGCCTCTTGATGAAGGTGAAAGAGGAGAGTGAAAAAGTTGGCATAAAACTCAACATTCAAAAAACTAAGATCATGGCATCCAGTCCCATCTCTTCATGGAAAATAGATGGGGAAAAAGTGGAAACAGTGACATATTTTATATTCTTGGTCTCCAAAATCACTGTAGATGGGGACTGCAGCCATGAAATTAAAAAACACTCGCTCCTTGGAAGAAAAACTATGACAAACCTGGACAGTGTATTAAAAAACACTGACACCACTTTTTTACATTTATTTTTTAACTGAAGGATAATTGCTTTACAGAATTTTGTTGTTTTCTGTCAAACCTCAACATGAATCAGCCACAGGTATACATATATACCCTCCCTTTTGAACCTCCCTCCCATCTCCCTCCCCATCCCACCCCTCTAAGTTGATACAGAGCCCCTGTTTGAATTTCCTGAGACATACAGCAAATTCCTGTTGGCTATCTATTTTACATATGGTAACTTAAGTTTCCATGTTACTCTCTCCATACATCTCACCCTCTTCTCCCCTCTCTCCTTGTCCATAAGTCTGTTCTCTATGTCAGATTCTCCATTGCTGCCCTGCAAATAAATTTTTCGGAACCATTTTTCTAGATTCTGTATATATGCGTAAAAAACACTGACATCACTTTTAAAAAACAAAAACATCGCTTTGCTGACAAATGTCCATAGAGTCAAAGCTATGATTTTTCCAGTAGTCATGTATGGATGTGAGAGTTGGACCTTAAAAAGGCAGAGTGCCAAATAATTGATGCTTTTGAACTATGGTGGTGGAGAAAACTCCTGAGAATCCCTTGGACAGCAAAGAGATCAAACCAGTCAACTCTGAAGGAAATCAACCCTGAATATTCATTGGAAGGACTGATGCTGAAACTGAAGCTTCAATAATTTGGCCACCTGATGCGAAGAGTCAGCTCATTGGTGCCAGGAGAGATTGAGGGCAGGAGGAGAGGTGGGCAACATGAATGATTAGATAGTATCACCAACTCAATGGACATGAATCTGAGCAAACTCCTGGAGAAAGTGAAGGATAGGGAAGCCTGGTGTGCTGCAATCCATGGGGATGCAAAAAATTGGACATGACTTAGCAAGGGAACAACATATACAGAACAATTATATATAAACATCTATCTATTTATATAACATTTATATATAAATGTTCTACAAATTTTCTCTTTCAAACATAAGCAAATGTTAGGTCCAAAAATAAGAGTGATGAAATTTGTCTTACAGAAGGTAAAGTGCTTTTACTTCTTTACAGCTACTAACCCTCTTGAGGACAGATTTTACATATGGCTGGTGTATGAATTTCCTAAGGCTGTTGTAACAAAGTACCATCAGTCTGAAATCAAGGTGTCAGTAGGGTGATACTCCTTCTGAAGGCTCAAGGGAAGAATCTTCCCTTGCCTCTTTCCTTAGTTCTGGTGTTTGCTGGAAATCCTTGGCATTCCTTGGCTTGCAGCTGCTTGACTCCAATATCTGCCTCTTTAATCCCCTGGCCTTCTTCCCAGCCTGTCTTTTTTATAACACCAGCCATTGGATTTAGGGCCCACCCTAATCCAGTATGGCTTTGTTTGAACTAATCACGTCTGCAAAATCCCTACTTCCAAATAAGGTCATGACCTGAGGTTCCAAGTAGACATTAATTTGGAGGGCACTAATTGACACGGTCTGGGCTTTGGTGGCTCAGTAGTAAAGAATCTGCCTCCCAGTGCAGAGATGCAGGTTCAAGCCCTTGTCTGGGGAAGATCCCCAGAGGAAGAAATGGCAACCCATCCAATATCCTTGCCTGGAAAATCCCATGTACAGAAGAGGCCGGCAGGCTACAGTGCGTGGAGTTGCAAAAAATCAGACACGACTTAGTGACTGAACAACAAAATTGACCCAGTCAAGCTAGTTTCGTGGATCATGGTTAAGATTTCATGACGTCCAATTGATATTTCTAAATCAGGTCATATTTGGTATTTAAAGTTCAGAAATTTACTCACATTAGTTCAAGTGAAATTTTACTGTAAGGAAACAATGCTTATATGGAGTCGAAGAAAAACTGAACAGTTGGGACAAAAATTAGGACAGCTCTGTTTTCCTTAGCATACTCTTATGTGGAAAGCTGAAGACTTTTACTGTTTTACATTGATATAGTTCAGCTAAAAGTTCCATCTGTTGCTGAGTTTTAGTTCATAGCCTCTCATGATATTTTGTTTGGCTCAGCTCAGTCACTTCAGGCTCAGTCCACGGTGGGGGAGGAGAGGCATGGCAGGGCAGGGTACAGAGAGAGGGAGGGAAAGAGAAAGAGAGGAAATATACAGGACTACGATAGGAACAACTCTCGAAAGAGTTTGTGGGAGGGAGGCAATGATTATCCTCTCTAACATATTTCCATAAACGAATCTCTTCTGCCTTCACCATAATGAAGTATTTATCATAAGTTTACTTTCCTATATATTTTAGTCATATAAAACATTAAAAGGCTGGAATGCCAGGCCTCATAATAAAAATACACTTTAATGTGATTATTGAAAGTTTAATTACCTTGACAATTCTTTCAGTTTTATAATCATTTATCATCCAAGTACTAGCAATTTAAGGAAGGGCTGCCAAGTGGCATTCATGTAAAATATAATTCCAAATAATTTTTCATTTTGCTACCACCATTAGAAAAAAGAATGTCACGGAGACAGAATTTCTTTGACGCTGGGGGATATAATTTCTTAAATAATTTTTTAAAATTAATCAGTTAATTTTTGTCTGTGCTGGGTCTTTGCTGCTTTGCCAAGCTTTCTGTGGTTGTGGCAAGCAGGGGCTTCTCTCTAGTTATGTTGTGCAGTCTTCTCATTGCCATGGCTTCTCTTGCTACACAGCACGGGCTCTAGGGTGCACAGCCTCAGTAGCTGTGGGGAATGGGCTCAGTAGTTGCAGTTCACAGGCTCTGGAGCACTGGCTCAGTAACTGTGGGGCACGTGCTTAGTTGCTCTGAGGCACGTGGGGTCCTTCGGGACCAGGAGATTGAACTGGAATCTCCTGCAGTTAGCAGGCGCATTCTCTACCATTGAACCAACAGGTAAGCCCTGGGGGATAAAATTTCTTTTTTGATATTAAACTGTAATATAAAATTTCTTATGCTTGTCTTTTTTCTCTCTGGATTTCAGCTTCCCTGAATAAGATTCATCATAACACTTGGTAACAGAGGAACAAAAGCTCAAATTGCCAATGATCATAGAAAAAGCAAGAGAATTCCAGAAAAACATCTATTTCTGCTTCACTGACTACGCTAAAGCCTTTGTGTGAATCACAACAAACTGGAAAATTCTTTTTTTTTTTTTTTGGATGATACCAAAGAATTTATTGTAAATGTAGTGGCAAATACGCTGAGAATAGCTATCATTAAAAAGAAATTAGAAAATTACACATGTTTAAAGTATGTGCTTTTTTCCACCACCTTTACATCATAACTAGTACCAACATTTTAAGTACTGAAATACTTAATGGGATGGTCCATTTTCACATAATTTCATGACTCTCTTCAAAGCAGTTGATCATGAATTGCAGTTTCAATTATTATTCTCTATTTTTATCAATTCAGTAATGATCTGGAGAATCTTGTCATTTTCAAGAGACATCTTAGGGTTTCCAAGTTTTTTTTCTTAAAACAGAATCAATGAGAACTCGTAGCTGCTTGAAAATGACAGCTATCTTAACAGGTGCCTGAAAATAGATCCAGCCATCAACAGAGATAAGGCATTCCCGGTGCTGAACTTCTATATCATCACCAAAAAGTAAAACTGGAAAAGGGATTATTAGGGTAGTTTCCCTCAAATACACTCGGGCATATCATATCTTCTCCTGGTATAAAAGCCATCCATAAATCTGCAAATCTCGATTTACTGAAGATAGATGTACTTGTGCTTTGCCTTGGGATGTCTCCACAACGCAAACCAATTTTTCTCTAATATCAACTGATTTTGTATAGATTATCTTCCCCACGTTGTCATACAGTCCAGCAGTAGGTACAGCTTTAAGAAGGGCAATATCTTGGAAGGAAAGGGTCTGTGTGGCTCTGTTTCCTTCGAAGCTATTAGAAGTTGTAGATGATAAAAATCCTGCTGCTTTAACCAACTAGATTAACTCCTGCTTTACATCCTCTAGGGTTAACAGTGACGTTCTAGTAAAAAAATTTCTGGCAATATGCTATTTCAGAACGATAGCCTCCTTCCTGCCATGCTTTTATCCATCCCAGGTATGCATTGTAGATTGTCAGATGATCTGAATCTGCCATGGCCAAGGCTGATTTTGCAAGATCTGCTTCATCTTTTCGACTAATTGGTGTGGTAAAAGGAGACTCCTCTCTCGTAACTGCAGCTAATGTTGCCACTGGATCCAGGCAGCCAAAAATGGCGCCAAAAATAAGCATCTTGTCAATCTTGACATTCACAGGCAGAGCTGCAAGGTGTTGGCCCAGTGGAGTCAGTTTAGGCTCATTTAGTTCACAAGCTCCAATTTTTCTGAGTAAATTCATTGTATTGCTGATTACTTGAAGTTGAGGAAGATCTAAAGCTTTGGAGAGGAAATCTCCAGGAGAACCAAGATTGCATTTCATAATATGAAGACATAATTCCTCCAAAGGCACGCACAAGATTTCAGGGACAGAATAGTCCATAAAGCCTTCAAATCTTTCTCTTGTGTACATGTGGAAACAGAAGCCATCTCTGACCCGCCCAGCTCTCCCCTGGCACTACAGAGCACTGGCTTTGCTGACAAATGTCTCGACAAAAGAACTCATCTGACTGCTCTCATGATACTTAATTTATAATTTCTTTCGTTCTTCCAGTAGCAATTACAAATACAACGTCTGGAATAGTGATATCTGTCTCTGCAACATTTGTTGCCAAAACAATCTCCCTGACTCCTTGAGGAGGAAGTGTGAATGCTGCAGATTGATAAGAGATGGAAATACCAAACCACCTCACCTGCCTCCTGAGAAACGTGTATCAACGTCTGGAATAGTGATATCTGTCTCTGCAACATTTGTTGCCAAAACAATCTCCCTGACTCCTTGAGGAGGAAGTGTGAATGCTGCAGATTGATAAGAGATGGAAATACCAAACCACCTCACCTGCCTCCTGAGAAACCTGTATGCGGGTCAAGAAGCAACAGTTAGAACTGGACATGGAACAATGGACTGGTTCCAAATTGGGAAAGGAGTGCCTCAAGGCTGCATATTGTCACTCTGCTTATTTAACTTATATGCAGAGTGAAGGTGAAGGTGAAGTCGCTCAGTCGTGTCCGACTCTTTGCGACCCCATGGACTGTAATCTACTAGGCTTCTCCGTCCATGGGATTCTCCAGGCAAGACTACTGGAGTGGATTGCCATTTCCTTCTCCAGGGGATCTTCCCAACCCAGGGATCGAACCTGGATCTCCCGCATTGGAGGCAGATGCTTTGTATGCAGAGTACATCATGTGAAATGTGGGGCTGGATAAAGCACAAGCTGGAATCAAGATTGCCAGGAGAAATATCAATAACCTCAGATATGAGGATGACATCACCCTTATGGCAGAAAGCAAAAAAGAACTTAAGAGCCTCTTGATGAAGGTGAAAGAGGAGAGTGAAAAAAGCTGTCTTAAAACTCAACATTGAAACAACGAAGATCATGGCATCTGCTCCCATCACCTCATGGCAAATAGATGGGGAAACAATGGAAACAGTGAGAGACTTTATTTTCTTGGGCTCCAAAATCACTGCAGAAGGTGACTGTAGCCACAAAATTAAAAGATGCTTGCTACTTGGAAGAAAAGTTATGACAAACCTAGACAGCATATTAAAAAGCAGAGACATTACTTTGCCTACAAAGGTCAGTTTAATCAAAACTTTGGTTTTTTCCAGTAGTCATATATGGATGTGAGAGTTGGATCATAAAGAAGGGTGAGCACCAAAGAATTGATGCTTTTGAACTGTTGTGTTGGAGAAGACTCTTGAGGGTCCCTTGGACAGCAAGGAGATTAAAGCAGTCAATCCTAAAGGAAATTAGTCCTGAATATTCATTGAAAGGACTGATGCTGAAACTGAAGTTCCAATACTTTGGCTACCTGATTCGAAGAACCGACTCCTTAGAAAAGACCGTAATGCTGTGAAAGATTGAAGGCAGGAGGAGAAGCAGATAACAGAGGGCGAGATGTTTGGATGGCATCACCAACTCGATGGACATGAGTTTGAGTAAGCTCCAGGAGTTGGTAAAGGACAGGGAAGCCTGGTGTGCTGCAGTCTATGGGGTCGCAAAGAGTCAGACACGACTGAGCGACTGAACATTACTTGGGTTATAAACACATACCTTATTGGCCCATGGAATGCCCTCATTGATTCATCCATCCATTCACCTATCACATAATGAACATATATGAAGCCACCACTACACCCAAGAAGAAAGCTTTAACAAGAACATATCTATCTATATATTCATTTTCCCATGTGGTCTTCCTGTGTTCCCTGCTTTCCCTTGTACTCCAGGGATAACCAACATCTTGAGCCTTGCTTTTGAACTTTATAAACAGGTTATCATATTATGTCACTAAGATTTACCCAAGTTGTTTATATCTGTAGTTTCTTTTGTATTTGAAAATATTTAGTCTTAGTTTGCTAAATAATACTTAATTTTGATAAAAACAGTCTTAAGAAAGTTAATATAATTAATGATGCAGGTTAGCTTTCACACTTTAAACTGAAAAGAGAGTGCATCAAGCCAAAGATATCAGACAGGATTCAAATAAAGTCTTTAAATTACCATGACAAACAAGTTAATCATTAACATCTTGATCATACTAAGCCAAAATGATTCAGACTTTATATTTTTAGTCATCAGTGAAACATGTAATATTCATTTCATTCACCACAGATAGATACGGTATTATCCTGTGCCTATATATATTTGTTCTAGCCAAGCTGTCAGTGATATCTGGAAAGACTCTAAAATAAAATACCATTTTTTAATATCACACTAATTATGACACATCATTAAAATTTCTCTGGGACCAGAGGTACATGGAAGTTTCAAATTTGTAATCTGTGAAATTACTCAGGATAAACTTAGCTAGTTACATTTTTAAATTGAAAAACAAATAAAGAATTTCAGATAAATAGAAAACACATGTTTATAAAATCTGCTTTAAATGTCTTAGATATTTTTCCATTTTTTTCTGTTGGTATTTTTACCTTCATTCAGTTTAACTATAAATGGCTTTAGTTTCCTATTACCCCAGTTCATCCTTTGAAACTGCCACTCTGTTCAACCTCTGCAGTATTTAGTGTGAACACAGTTTAACCTCTACCTTCACCTTCTGTCAAGCACTCCTACAAACTCTGTTCTCTAGAACTGCACTGTCCAATATAGCCACATATCGCTGTTTAAGTGAAAGTGAAGTCACTCAGTCATGTGTGACTCTTTGTAACCCCATGGACACCAGGCTCCTCCGTCCGTGGGATTTTCTAGGCAAGAGTACTGGAGTGGGTTGCCATTTCCTTCTCCAGGAAACTTCCCGACCCAGGGATCGAACCCAGGTCTCCCACATTGTAGACAGATGCTTTACTGTCTGAGCCACGAGGGAAGTCTTAGATTTTTTTTTTAAATTAAATTAAAAAATTAGTTCCTCCATTTCATCAGCCACTTTTCACGTGTTTTGTATTTGCATGTGGTTAGGACCTACTGGACAAAGCAAATGTGGAATATGTCCATTGTTGTGGTGCCCCAGAGTTTGGATCTAGAATTTCTATGTAGGAAGAATTTATGGTTGGTAAGAGATACCCCTCATCCAAGGTAAAGAGCAGCAGCTATGCTTTGCTGGAGCAGCCGTGAAGAGATACCCCACGCCCAAGGTAAGAGAAACCCAAGTAAGATGGTAGGTGTTGCAAGACGGCATCAGAGGGCAGACACATTGAAACCATACTCACAGAAAACTAGTCAATCTAATCACACTAGGACCACAGCACTGTCTAACTCCGTGAAACCAAGCCATGCCTGTGGGGCAACCCAAGACGGGCAGGTCATGGTGGAGAGGTCTGACAGAATGTGGTCCACTGGAGAAGGGAATGGCAAACCACTTCAGTATTCTTGCCTTGAGAACCCCATGAACAGTATGAAAAGGCAAAATGATAGGATACTGAAAGAGGAACTCCCCAGGTCAGTAGGTGCCCAATATGCTACTGGAGATCAGTAGAGAAATAACTCCAGAAAGAATGAAGGGGTGGAGCCAAAGCAAAAACAGTACCCAGCTGTGGATGTGACTGGTGATAGAAGCAAGGTCTGATGCTATAAAGAGCAATATTGCATAGGAACCTGGAATGTCAGGTCCATGAATCAAAGCGAATTGGAAGTGGTCAAAAAAGAGATGGCAAGAGTGAATATCGACATTCTAGGAATCAGCGAACTAAAATGGACTGGAATGGGTGAATTTAACTCAGATGACCATTATATCTACTACTGCGGGCAGGAATCCCTCAGAAGAAATGGAGTAGCCATCATGGTCAACAAAAGAGTCCGAAATGCAGTACTTGGATGCAATCTCAAAAAC
>SJYX01018147.1:597834-657142 GCA_006410675.1 Oreotragus oreotragus | reverse complement strand
AGTTGAATGACCTTGGATAAACCAGTGGACCTTTCTAAGCATTAGTTTCACCACCTGAAAGTTGCTTCAATTGTATCCTCTTTACAGAGTTACTGTGAGGATTGTTTCATAAGTATGTAATAAAACAGTCTACTACACAGTAGTTGAGAGCATAGTAAAAGCAGTAATCTCTGTTGCCAAGTGGTAATTAAGTCATAACAAAGATATGAATTATATTTCCATTTATAATTAAGCTATGAAGATGAGGCTTTGTAATTTGTTAGCCTAGGGAAGACTCTATTTTAAATTGAAGGTTGATGAAAGCAAATACAGCTATGAAAAAATTCAAACATATTTTCAAGTGATTTTAATCAAAGCATCTTAAAAATAATTACCTTTAATATAAATAGAATCTTTACTAATTATTCTTCCCTGTGGCTAACTTTGTGTGCTAAGTTGCTTCAGTCATATCTGGCTCTTGTGCAACCTCATGGGCTGTAGCCCACCAGGCTCTTCTGTCCATGGGATTCTCCAGGCAAGAATCCTGGAGTGGGTTGCCATTTCNATCTTCTGCTTCTGTCAGGTCCCTACCATTTCTGTCCTTTATTGAGCCCATCTTTGCATGAAATGTTCCCATGGTATCTCTAATATTCTTGAAGAGATCTCCAGTCTTTCCCATTTTATTGTTTTCCTTTATTTCTCTGCATTGTTGGCTTAGGAAGGCTTTCTTAGCTCTCCTTGCTATTTATTCGATATTTCTTAGGAGTGTTTTATTTCCTAGCACTTCCTCCTTGTTTTCCTGCTTTCTGTTCTCAACACAGCAGACAGAGTGATCTGTTAAAAACACAAGTAAGTTGTATTTCAGGAAAGGGTATTGGTGGCAACATAGAGGGTGAACACACACGAAAAAAGCAAAAATACAAGTCAGGTCTTGTCATTCCTTTCATGGCTTCCTTTTTCACTCAGAGCAGAAGTTTAATGGGTCTATATTCCTGAACCCCTCTCCAGTCTTGATTCCTATTAGCCTCTTCTTGTTCCCTTGTTTTTCACTGGTCTTGCTGTTTAGAAGCCAGGCATGTTTTTGCCTCAGAACCTTTATATTCTGTTTCTTCCACAGGAATGCTTTTTCCTCAAGTATCCACATGGCTGTCTTTCTCTATACTGCCCCAAACACTCCTCTTTACCATGCTCTTATATTTTCTTTTTTCTATAACACTTCAGTTCAGTTCAGTTCAGTAGCTCAGTCGTGTATGACTCTTTGTGACCCCATGAATCGTAGCATGCCAGGCCTCCCTGTCAATCACCAACTCCCAGAGTTCACTCAGACTCATGTCCATCGAGTCCGTGATGCCATCCAGCCATCTCATCCTCGGTCGTCCCCTTCTCCTCCTGCCCCCAATCCCTCCCAGCATCAGAGTCTTTTCCAATGAGTCAACTCTTCGCATGAGGTGGCCAAAGTACTGGAGTTTCAGCTTTAACATCATTCCTTCCAAAGAAATCCCAGGGCTGATCTCCTTCAGAATGGACTGGTTGGATCTCCTTGCAGTCCAAGGGACTCTCAAGAGTCTTCTCCAACACCACTGTTCAAAAACATCAATTCTTCGGCGCTCAGCTTTCTTCACAGTCCAACTTTCATATCCATACATAACCACGGGAAAAACCATAGCCTTGACTAGACGGACCTTAGTCGGCAAAGTAATGTCTCTGCTTTTGAATATGCTATCTCGGTTGGTCATAACTTTTCTTCCAAGGAGTAAGCGTCTTTTAATTTCATGGCTGCAGTCACCATCTGCAGTGATTTTGGAGCCCCCCAAAATTCCATAACACTTAACACCTTCAAATAGCCTAGAGCATTAATTGATTATATTTATTATTTTTTCTCTTTCTCTTTACTAGAATGTAAGCTCCACAAAGGCAAAAGAGCTTTTCTACTTAATTGTTATTCTCAGAGAGCTTAGAACAAAGCCTGGAATGGAGTAGGCACTTAAGATAACACAATTAGTTCCTCAAATCAGACTCATGAACCAGAGATGACATATTAATTATCTATTGTGGTGTAATGAACTACCCCACAACATAGTGACCTGAAGCAAGAACCGTATATTATCCCATGGTTTCTGTAGTTTAGGAATACAGGTGTGGCTCGTCTGGGCCCTTTGGCTCTTGGTCTGTCATAAGGCTGAAGTCAAGGTATAACAGGTACCTTGAAACTCAACTGGGGGTCGGTTTCTTTCCAAGCACATATGCTTGTTGACAAGATTCGTTCTCTTGATGGCTGTTGGTCAGCGGTGTCTTCTAGTTCCTTTCCACGTGGCCCTCCTCTTCAGACGGCATCTCACTATATGTCTGCTGGCCTCATCAGAGAGAGCACATGAGAGGGGAAGAAGGAGTAAGGTGTAAACAGCAGTGTCTTTTATGACCCAGACTCAGAAGTCACACTCCATCTTTATTTAATTATTGAATACGACGTATTAGTTTAGGCATACAACATAGCAATTCAATATTGGTATATTTTGCAAAATAACCATCAAAATATGTCTAACATCTGTTACCATATATACTTAGAAAATTTTTTTTCTTGTAAAGAAAACTTTTAATATCTATACTCTTGTTGTTATTCGATCCCTAAGTTGTGTGCGATTCCTTGTGACCTCACGAACCGCAGCATTCCAGCTCCCTCATCCTTCACTATCTCCCGAGTTTGCTCAAGCTTATTGTGTTTATTGAGTTGGTGATAGCGTCCAACCATCTGTTGCCCCTGTCTCCTCCTGCCCTTAATCTTTCCCAGTGTCAGGGTCTTTTCCAGCGAGTCCACTATTTGCGTCAGGTGGCCAAATATTGGAGCATCAGCTTCAGCAGCAGTCCTTCCAGTGAATATTCAGGGTTGATTTCTTACAGGACTGACTGGTTTGCTCTCATTGCTTTCCAAGGGACTTACAGGAGTCTTCTCCAGCACTGTGATTTGAAAGCATCAATTCTTTGGTGCTTAGCCTTCTTTATGGTCAAACTCTCAAATCCATATATGGTGGTGTGGTGATTTAGTTGCTAAGTTGTGTCTGACTCTTGCGATCCCATGGACTGTAGCCTGCCAGGCTCCTCTGTCCATGGGATTCTCCAGGCGAGAATACTGGAGTGGGTTGCCATTTCCTTCTCCAGAGGATCTTCCCGACCCAGGAAAAACCATAGCTTTGACTATATGGACCTTTGTTGGCAAAGTGATGTCTCTGTTTTTTAATAACACTGTCTAGGTTTGTTAATAGCTTTTCTTCCGAGGGGCAAGTGTCTTTTAATTGCACTCACTTTCTGCAATGATACTGGAGCCAAGAAAATAAAGTCTGTCACTGTTTCCATTGTTTTCCCATCTCTGTGCCGTGAAGTGATGGGACCGGATGCCATGATCATAGTTTTTTGGAATGTTGAGTTTGAAGCCAGTTTTTTCACTTTCCTCTTTCACCCTTGTCAAAAGGCTCCTTAGTTCTTCACTTTCTGCTGTTAAAGTGGTATCATCTGCATATCTGAGGTTGTTGATATTTCTACTGGCAATCTTGATGCCAGTTTGTGAGTCATCCAGCCCACCATTTTGCATGATGTACCCTGCATAGAAATTAAATAACCAGGGTGACAGTATACAGCCTTGCCGTACTACTTTCCCAATTTTGAACCAGTTCCTTGTTCCATGTCCAGTTCTAACTTTTGCTTTTTGACTTGCATATAGGTTTCTCAGGACAGGTAAGGTGGTCTGGTGTTCCCATCTGTTTAAGGATTTTCCACAGTTTATTATGGTCCACACAGTCAAAGGCTTTAGCATAGTCAGTGAAGCAGAAATAGTTGTTTTTTTTTCTGGAATTCTCTTGTTTTATCTATGATCCAACAGATGTTGGAAATTTCATCTCTGGTTCCTCTACCTTTTCTACACCCAGTTTGTATATCTGGAAGTTCTCAGTTGATGTACTGTTGAAGCCCAACTTGAAGGATTTTGAGCGTGACCTTGCTAGCATGTGAAATAAGCACAGTTGTGTGGTAGTTTGAATATTCTTTGGCATTGCCTTTCTTTGGGATTGGAATAATAACTGACCTTTTCCAGTCATTTGGCCATTGATGCATTTTCCAAATTTGCTGGCATATTAAGTGCAGCACTTTAACGGCATCATCTTTTAGGATTTGAAATAGCTCAACTGGAATTCCATCACCTCTACTAGCTTTGTTCATAGTAATGCTTCCGCCCACTTGACTATACACTCCAGAATGTCTGGCTCTAGGTGAGTGACCCCACCATCGTGGTTATCTGGGTCACTCAGACCTTTTCATAGTTCTTTTGTGTATCCTTGCCAACTCCTCTGCTTCTGTTAGGGCTTTGCTGTTTCTTTCCTTTATTGTGTTCATCTTTACAGGAAATGTTCCCTTCCAGTTTTCTTGAGGAGATCTCTTGTCTTTCCCATTCTATTGTTTTTCTCTATTCCTTTGCACTGTTCACTTAAGAAGGCTGCTTATCTCTCCTTGCTATTCTCTGGAACTCTGCATTCAGTTGGGTATACCTTTCCTTTTCTCCTTAGCCTTTTACTTCTCTTCTTTCCTCAGCTATCTGTAAGGCCTCCTCAGCCAACCACTTTTCCTTCTTGCAATTTTTTGGGGCATGGTTTTAGTCACTGACTCCTATACAATGTTGTGAAGCTCCATCCATAGTTCTTCACGCATTCTGTCTACCAGATCTGACTCCTTGAATCTATTTCTCCCTTCCACTGTATAATCATATGGTATTTGATTTTGGTTTTATCTGAATGGCTGAAGTGGTTTTCCCTACTTTCTTCAATTTGAGCCTGAATTTTGCTATAAGGAGCTCATGATCTGAGCCACAGGCAGGTCCAGGTCTTGCTTTTGCTGACTTTAAAGAGCTTCTCCATCTTTGGCTGAAAAGAATATAATCAACCTGATTTCAGTATTGGCTGTCTGGTGATGTCCATGTATAGCATCGTCTCTTGTTTTGTTGAAAGAGGGTGTTTGCTATTTCCAGTGTGTTCTCTTGGCAAAGCTTTGTTAGCCTTCGCCCTGTTTAATTTTGCAGTCTAAGGCCAAGTGAAAGTAAAAAGTGAAGTGAAAGTGAAAATCGCTCAGTTGTGTCTGACTCTTTGAGACCCCATGGACTATACGCTCCATGGAATTCTCTAGGCCAGGATACTGGAGTGGGTAGCCATTCCTTTCTCCAAGGGATCTTCCCAAACCAGAGATTGAACCCAGGCCTCCCACATTGCAGGCAGATTCTTTACCTACTGAGCCACCAGGGGAGCCCAAGAATACTGGAGTGAGGAGCCTATCCTTTCTCTAGCAGATCTTCCTGATCCAGGAATCGAACCGGGGTCTCCTACATTGCTGGTGGATTCTTTACCAGCTGAGGTAGTCAAGTGATATCTGGAGTAATAGGGTAGTTTGGCAATTCTAAAGGCCAAACTTGCCTATTAACTCCAGGTATCTCTTGACTTCCTACTTTTGCATTCTAGTCCTATATGATGAAAAGGACATCTTTTTTTGGTCTTGTTTGTCTTTATAGAACTGTTCACCTTCAGCTTCTTTGGCATTAGCAGGTGGGGCATAGACTTGGGCTATGCTGATGTTGAATGTTTTGCCTAGGAAACAAACTGAGATCATTCTGTCGTTTGAGGATTGCAGCCAAGTAGAGCATTTCTGACTCTCTTGTTGACTATGAAGACTACTCCATTCCTTCTAAGGGATTCTTGCCCACAGTAATGGATATAATGGGTATAATGAATTAAATTTGCCCATTCCTATCTGTTTTAGTTCCCTGATTCCTAAAATGTTGTTTAGTTACCCTTGCCATTATCTGCTTCGCCACTTCCAATTTACCTTTATTCGTGGACTTAACAGTCCAGGTTCCTGTGTAATATTGTTTTTTACAGCATGGACTTTCCTTTCACTACCAGACATATCCATGTCTGAGTGTCGTTTCCACCTGGGCCCAGCCACTTCATTCTTTTTGGAGCTATTTCCCCACTCTTCCACAGTAGTGTATTGGACACCTACCAACCTGGGGACTCATCTTCCAGTGTCATGTCTTTTTGCCTTTTCATACTATTCATGGGATTCTTGAGGCAAGAATACTGAAGTAGTTTGCCATTCCATGTTTTGTCAGAACTCTCCACCATGACCCGTCCGTCTTGGGTGGCCCTGCACTGCATGGCTCATAGCTTCACTGAGTTACACAAGCCTGCGATC
This sequence comes from Oreotragus oreotragus, assembly GCA_006410675.1. Taxonomy (NCBI): domain Eukaryota; kingdom Metazoa; phylum Chordata; class Mammalia; order Artiodactyla; family Bovidae; genus Oreotragus; species Oreotragus oreotragus. The sequence continues at coordinate 650,935 of SJYX01018147.1, read as the reverse complement.
CATGTGATCATTTTGGTTAGCTTTCTGTGATTGTGGTTTGTTTTTGTTTTGGAGTCTGTGGGATTGTAGTTCTTGCCTCTTCTGTCTGCCCTATAATGGAAGAGAATAAGAGGCTCGCGCAGGATTCCTGATGGGAGAGACTGTTGTGGGGACAACTGGGTCTTGCTCTGGTGCGCAGCACTATGCTCAGTAAATTTTCAGTGAATTTGTCTGCTTGCTCCCTCCCTGTTAGTTGTTTGACCTGAGGCAACCAGTCTTGGAATCTGCAGCTCTATGGTAGGGCTGCTGGCTGTCTCCTAAAGGGCTTATGCCAGTATTTGCCTCCCTGGGCTTCTGCTGCCAGTCCCCCATCCCTGTGCCAGGCCAGTGCCCACCCACACCTCTGCAGGAGATCCTCAGACCTGAGGCGAGTCTGGCTCAGTCTCTCGTGAGGTCACTGCTCTTTTCCCCTGGGTTCTGGTGCACACACGGTTTTGTTTGTGCCCTGCAAGAGTCTCTGTTTCCCCCAGTCCTGTGGAAGTTCTGTAATTATATCCTGCTGTCCTTCAAAGTCAGATTCCCCGGGGATTCCCAGTCCCTTTACCAGATCCTCAGGTTGGAAAGTGATGTGGTGCCTAGAATCTTTGCAACAGTGTGAGAACTTGTTTGGTATTATTGTTCTCCAGTTTGTGGGGCATCCACCTGGCAGGTGTGGGATTTGACTTTAACGTAATTGTACCACTCTTGCTGTCTCTTTGTAGCTTCTGCTTTGTGCTTGCACATGGGTATTTTTTTTTGGTGGGTTCCAGCATCCTCCTGTCGATGGTTGTTTAACAGCTAGGTGCGATTTTGGTGTTCTCGTAGGAGAGGATGAGCACATGTCCTTCTACTCTTCCATCTTAGCAACTTTCAAATACAGCGTTCTTGAACCTTTTTGGTAGCAGGAACTGGTTTTGTGAAAGACAGTTTTTCTGCAAACCTGGACAAGGGGTGGGGGTGGTTTTGGGATGATTCTAACACATTATTTTTATTATGTACTTTTTTTCTATTATTATTGTTATTACATCAGCTTCACCTCGGATCATCAGGCATTAGATCCTGGAGGTTGGGGACCCCTACAATGCAGTATTATTAGCTGTAGTTGCATTGTTGTATATTAAATCCACATAACTTATTTTACAACTGGAAGTTTGTTCCCCTTTGCCCATTTTGTCTACCCCCTACCCCCTGCCTCTGGCAACCAATGGTCTGTTCTCTGTGTCTGTGAGCTTGGTATTTTGTTTGCTTTTAGATTTTACATATAAGTGAGATCATACACTATTTGTCTTTCTTTGGAATATTTCACTTACTGTTTTTTGAATCTATTTTTGTTCCACCTGCTTCTAACTTATTTTCCATAGTGTAATACCCTCGAGGTCATTGTTGTTGCAGATGCAAAATTATATATTTTTTTAATGCTGAGTAATATTCCATTGTGAGTACAAACACACACACACACACACGCTGAGTAATATTCCATTGTGAGTACACACACACACACACACACGCACACACACACGCCTTCCCTGGTGGCTCAGATGGTAAAGAATCTTGCCTGCAATACAGGAGACCTGGGTTTGATCTCTGAGTTGGGAAGATCCCCTGGAGAAGGGAATGGCTACCCACTCTGGTATTCTTGCCTGGAGAGTTCCATGGACAGAGGAGCCTGGTGGGCTACAGTCCATGGGGTTGCAAAGAACCAGATACAACTGAGAGACTAACACTGACTAACTAATACATGCATACACCCATCTTCTTTATCTGTGTATCCATTGGTGGACACTAAGGTTGTTTCCATATCTTGGCTATTGTAAATAATGCTGCAGTGAACATGGGGGTGCATATATCTTTTTGAGTTAGTGTTTTTAAAAAATTTATTTATTTTTAATTGAAGGAAAATTGCTTCAGAATATAGATTTGATTTCTGCCATACATTAACATGAATTAGCCATAGGTGTATAAATGTCTCCTTCCTCTTGAACCTTCATCCCACCTCCCACCCTTTCCCACCCCTCTAGATTGTTGTATGTACCCCAGTGTTCATTGCAGCACCATTTTCTATAACTAAGACATTGAAGCAACCTAAATGTCCTTTGACAGATGAATGGGTAAAGAAACTGTGGTACATATATACAATGGAATACTACTTAGCCATTTAAAGGAACACATTTGATTCACTTCTAATGGGGTGGGTGAACCTAGAGCCTATTATACAGAGCGAAGTAATTCAGAAAGAGATAAACAAATATCGTGTTTTAGCACATATATATGGAGAAGCAATGGCACCCCACTCTAGTACTCTTGCCTGGAGAATCCTATGGATGGAGAAGCCTGGTAGGCTGTAGTCCATGGGGTTGCTGAGGGTTGGACACGACTGAGTGACTTCACTTTGACTTTTAACTTTCGTGCATTGGAGAAGGAAATGGCAACCCACTCTAGTGTTCTTGCCTGGAGAATCCCAGGGACGGGGGAGCCTGGTGGGCTGCCGTCTGTGGGGTCACATAGAGTCAGACACGACTGAAGTGACTTAGCAGCAGCAGCAGCAGCAGCAGCAGCAGCAGCACATATATATGGAATCTAGAAAGATGGTACTGATGAACTTATTTTCAGGGCAGCAATGGAGATACAGATATAGAGAACAGATTCTGTAGGTTAGTGTTTTTATTTTTTTTGGATAAATACCCAGAAGTGGAATTGCTGGATCATATGATGGTCGTTTTCTCTACTGACTGCACCAATTTACATTTCCACAAGCAGTGCACAAGGGTTCGCTTCTCCACATTCTTGCCAATACTTGTCATTTCCAATGTTTTGTATAATAGCCATTCTGACAGATGTGAGGTGATATCTTATAGTAGTTTTGATTTACATTTCTCTAATTACTAGTATGTTGAGAACCTTTTCATGTACCTGTTGGCCATTTGTATGTCTTCTTTGAAAAAGATGTCTACTCAAGTTCTCTGCCCATTTTTTGAGTTAGATTGTTTGGTTTTTGCTATTGTGTGAGTTTCTTGAACATTTTGGTTGTTATAAACCTTATCAGGTATGTGGTTTGCAAATATTTTTCCCATTTAATAGGTTACATTTTTGTTTTGTTGATGGTTTTCTTTTCTTGTTTGTTTTTGCTTTTGTTGCCTTTGCAACTGTCAAATCTAAGACCAATGTCAACACTTCATCTTGGCCAGGAGGCCCAGATTATAGTAAGTCCCCTATATATGAATGAGTTCTGTTCTGAAAGCACATTCTTAAGTCCAGTTTGTTCGTGAGTCCATCAAAGTTAGCCTAGGTACCCAACTAATGCAATCAGCTATACAGAACTGTACTATAATAGGTTTATATTACATTTCACGTGAACAATATTTAAGAAAGAAACAAAAAACAAAGAAAACGTTTTAAATCCTGTAGTATTGTACCTTGAAAAGTACAGTAGTATGGTATAACAGCTGGCATACCAGGGCTGGCATCAAGTAAACATGTAAGAAGAGTTACTAGCTGGAGAAGGGAGAGGCAGTGGGAGACGGTAGAGCTTTAGCAATAGGAGATGGAGGGCAAGCTGCAATTTCACTCATGCCTGACCTTAATGGTCCAGGTTCTGGTTCCTTGAGGGATTCAATTCTGTCTATCTTCTTGAAAAATATGATCCAGTGATGTCTAGGTAGTAGCACTTTTTTGTTGTTGTCATAGATGACATGGTAACAAAGGATTGCATTCTGAACAACTGCTGCAGCCTTTGTGTACTGTTCTACGTTTGGGTCCTGTGCTTCAAAAACTAACAGTGTTTCCTCAAATAAAGGAAATGCCCTTGCCATTTCCTGCATTGTAAATCTCTTTGGTCTTCAGTTACTTCTTCCTGTTGTCTCTCTTCATCCTTTCTCTTAGCCTCCAGTTCCATCAGGCCTTCATTAGTAAGCTCCTTGTATTCCACAGCAACGAATACAGTGAAGATGTCCTCTTGCAGATCTGGCTTGAAATAAAGATACTATACAGTACTGTACAGTAAAATACACTATGAAGTGCAACCATTGGCAGAGGATGCCTGCATATGAGAGTGTGCACCAGACACATGAAATAACTTTGGTGATTGGACATGCAAACGTATTTTCACTTTGAAAATTTACAACTAGAAGGTTCAGATGTAGGGAACTTACTGTATTTGTTGTTGTTCAGTCAGTCAGTCGTTTCTGACTCTTTGTGACCCCATGGACTGCACACACCAGACATTCCTATCCTTCACCATCTCCTGGAGCTTGCTCAAACTCATGTCCATTGAGTCCGTGATGCCATCTAACCATCTTATCCTCTGTTGTCTCCTTCTCCTCTTGCTTTTAATCTTTCCCACCATCAGGGTCTTTTCTAATGAATCGGCTCTATGCATCAGGTGGCCAAGTATTGGAGCTTCAGCTTCAGCATCAGTCCTTCCAATGAATATTCAGGATTGATTTTTTTGAGGATTTACTGGTTTGATCTCCCTGCAGTCCAAGGGACGCTCAAGAGTCTTGTCTAACATCACAGTTCAAAAGCATCGATTCTTCAGCGCTCAGCTTTCTTTATAGTCCAACTCTTAACCTCCATACATGACTACTGGAAAAACTATTGCTTTGATTGTACGGACCTTTGTCGGCAAAATGATATCTCTGCTTTTTAATATGCTCTCTAGGTTGGTCATAGCTTTCCTTCCAGGGAGCAAGCATCTTTTAATTTCATGACTACAGTCACTATCTGCAGTGATTTTGGAGCCCAAGAAAATGAAGTCTGTCACTGTTTCCATGGTTTCCCCATCTGTTTGCCATGAAGTGATGGGACTGGAAAACATAATCTTAGTTTTTTAAATGTTGAGTTTTAAGCCAGCTTTTTCACTCTCCTCTCAGCTTCTTCAGGAGGCCCTTTAAGTTTTTGCTTTTTTCCATAAGCGTGGTGTCATCTGTATTTCTGAGGTTATTGATAATCTCCCAGCAATATTACTGTATTGGGAGCCAGTAAATTAGCCACACCTAATATCAAGCTTCACTGATATGTAATTTCAAGTACAAAGGTAATTGCAAAGTATGGGTGAAGTGGGAAAAGATCTGGGACCTCCATCACTCTCCACAGATGCATTCTTGACACATCATGTTGTGCTCTGGCTCAGATTAACCTCAAAGTCTCTAAGTGATATATAAGGTTTATCACTTACACAGATAGACCATTGGTTTAGTTATAAAGCTGACTTCAGAGACCTACCTCTTAAATAATAGACTGTAAACAAACCTAGTGTATCATATTAGCATCTCATAGATGAGGCCTCTCATTGTAGCAGATTTACCTTTTTTGTTTCCCAGGAAACTTGTGATTTGTATGATTATGAGGAGAAGATTAAACTGTATCCCTTGTTTTTTTGGCCAGGATAGCTTCTTCCCTACCCTCTTCTCCTGCACCCCCACAGTGAACAAAGGGTTGTGGCTTAGCCATTCACTTCTTAACACATAGCTGGGTGAATATGAATGAAATCATTTAGTAAAGCTTTGTAGTAGCTTTATGAAAGAAGTCTTTGTACGAGAAAACTGTTTCTCAGAGATCCTGAGGTAAAGATGTGTCTTAAGATCACTCATGAAGAATTATTTCTTGTGAACTGTGGTGTTGAGAAGACTCTTGAGAGTCCCTTGAACTGCAAGAAGATCCAACCAGTCCATCCTAAGGAAATCAGTCCTGAATATTCATTGGAAGGACTGATGCTGAAACTGAAACTACAGTACTTTGGCCTCCTGATGTGAAGAACTGACTCATTTGAAAAGACCCTGATGCTGGGGAAGATTGAAAGCGGGAGGAGAAGGGGATGACAGAGGATGAGATGGTTGGATGGCATCACCAACTCAATGGACATGAGTTTGAGTAAACTCTGGGGATTACTCAAATGGAGTTTGCAAAGAATTGGACACAACTGAGCGACTGAACTGAACTGAATGGAAGATCACTCTGGGAGTACTGTCACTGGGATTTATACTTGGGTCTTACTGACTCTATAACTCACGGGCTTGCCAGTGTGCCCCAAACTAGCTATTTGCATTTAATAAAGTCTAGTAACCATTGCTCCCTTGCAGAGCTTCTAGAATGTTTCAAAGTCAGCTTCTAGAATGTTCCAAGTCAGGTTCTTAGAGAAGGAAAGTATATATTTTTATTTGTTTGCTGCCACTTGTGGTCATGAGGATGTCAGGTGAGTGTATGCTCCACGGTTCTGTCTCATCACAACAAAGATTTGGAGTGATGGACATTAAAGCCCTCAGTGTGTCACAGCTCAGCACATGGGGCGGGGGGCAGAGGGGGAGAGCCAGCCCTTTGGCTCCTCTTTTTGTATGTTTTTTCCTCCCCTGGGCCTGCCCTATGTAAATTGGGCTAGCCAGGAGTGCTGTTTGTTCTACCTGAGGTCCTCACTCTGGTCCTTGGACCTTCCTTTGTTCTATTTTCACGGTCTTTTCCCTTCCCTTTTAGCCACTGCCATTCTGGACTCCTGTTTCCTATTTTAACTACCTAACGAGGATAAACTTAAATATATGAATTTACCTTCTTTATTGGACTGTGAGAGACAAATATCCCATAGTTGATTGAACACTATCCTTACAAGTCAAGAAATTTAGGTATAGATACAGCTGTGTCACCTGATAGCTGTGTACCCTTGGACCTTATGTTATCAACATCTCAGTTTCTTTTCTTTGAAATGGGATTAATCATCTCTTAGGTTCCTGAAAGTATAATTTTCAGTAGAATCAGTACCACTTTTATGAGTTTTCATTTTCTTTTTAATTGATTAAAACTTTAGTCTTTTTTTTTTTAAATTCTTTTCTGGGGACAGAGTTGACAATTTAATGAACTCCATAAATTCTTATACTTAATCAGTTTGCTGGAAGCTTTCCATGCAATGCATGTTAGCCTGGGGTCTTTCCAGTTAATTTTTGGTGAACCTCGTTTGTCAAACTGTTGAGCATATGTGGTTATACCTGTTTGTATTTCTAAGATCTTAGGCTGCAGGATATTTTCCAGTCTTTTTTTTTTTTTCTTTTTGAATCTAGCATAGGGTCTTTTTATTTTTTATTTTGCTTTACAATACTGTATTGGTTTTGCCATACATTGACATGAATCTGCCACGGGTGTACATGAGTTCCCAATCCTGAACCCCCCTCCCACCTCTCTTCCCATATCATCTCTCTGGGTCATCCCAGTGCACCAGCCCCAAGCATCCTGTATCCTGTATCAAACCTAGACTGGCGATTCGTTTCTTACATGATAGTGTACATGTTTCAATGCCATTCTCCCAAATCATCCCACCCTCTCCCTCTCCCACAGAGTTCAAAAGTCTGTTCTATACATCTGTGTCTCTTTTGCTGTCTCGCATACAGTGTAGGGTCTTTAGATACTCTGTGACTCAGAGATACCCTTTTTCCTGGAATAAGCTCTCCTTTGTACCACGTTGTGCAGGAGGAACAGTTGAACTTTGATTCTTATACTGTCTGTCTGCATATGCATGGCTGAATGTACTGTTTTCCCTCAGTGACAGGAACTCCTGGGGCTTGTTGCCACAGGTAAGGCCTAGGGAGGATAGAAGCAGACGCAGGGAGGGGACAAAAAAGAGAAGCACTGTGGAACAGCAGAGTGTGACCAACGGTGGCCCCCATTTCTACACCTCTTGATCATCCTTATATTGTAAACAGTGACTAGTATATTGATACTAGAATTTAGATCCTGAAGGAATAAAGATCATATAATTCAAGCTGTAATTTATAAATAAGAAAATACAATATGTAGAGATAAAATGACTCATTATTCAAGATTATAAAGCTAATGAATAGTAGGGCTGGGGCTTGAAATCAGCTCTCTTGGCTCCAATTCAGTATTTCATCTGCTAGTGCAACTTCTAGTGGTTTGTTCACATTTTTTCACCAAATATTTGGTGACCAGCTTTTAGGTACATATGTTGTATGTTAGATATGAAAGGCAAATTCATACGTGTCAGTTTAAATGTCAAGAGAATACACTAATATTCGTAGTACTCAGATATGTGTTAAATGAGTTACAATTATATAATAGATGTAGATTTTTAAAAATATTTCAATTTTTTGTTTTTTACTTGTTTTCCTTGTAGCATGTAGAGGTTAAGTTTCCTGATACCAGGTAATCATGAGCAGTCTGTTGAGGCTTCTACTTTGTGGAGGAAATCCTGGTAGAGTTGAAAAAACATATTGAAAGTTTAAAGTCTCCAATATGTAGTCATCAGCTGTTTATTTATTTGGGCCAAATGCTTGGCCTTTCAGGAACTTTTTATTTGCTTCCTCTATTGGTTGCTTGTTTTTAAAATTGGCAAGTCAGTGTAAAATGAAGCTCATCATAAATTCTGAAGAGTTATATAAAAGTAACATGGTACTAACACTGATGATAAAAATGAGATTTTTTTGTTGTATTTCAGATGCAGGGCTTTTTTTGTTTGTGTGTGTGTGTGCCTACAATGTTTCTTAAAATATCTAAATATAAAGAATTTTAAAATGTAGGTCTTATGAAGAACATTTATTTCTCTTTATGCATATATTTAGCTTTGGGCCTTGGATATTGCTTCAGAAATAAAAAAGCTAGCTCATGGATAAATAGGATTATTCTTATAAGCAGTTTTTAAAAAGAGGGAAATGTTCTTATGCTTTTTTAAAAGCGCTTTTCTTCTTGAAGTAAAAGCTTACTGGAAAATTTTAAGTGTTGGTATGTGGGAGATAATTTGTGTCTTACATTATTACTGGGAAAAGATGTGTGTGATGTAAAATAGCCAGTGATAATCTTTATTAAAATATACTTGCTTTGTGGGATTTGACTTTGACTTGTTTTTCCTTTGGGAATCTTTTTCTTCTAAATTTCAGTGTTGTAATCCACCTTAACCTTACCCTTTCATGTGTATATTGTTAGGTATAGTTTCAGATGTTTGAATATGGCTCCTTTGTGACTTTACTCATGACTCATCCTCCTAGATTTTCCTTGAATGCATGAATGGATAGATAAGATAGATGTAGATGGTTAGACTTATTATTTTTGCTTATGAGTCAGTCTGAAGATTGAGATCTTCTTTGGATGCCTTTTTGATATTCTTGAGATTTCACTTTATCCCTTTTGCTGCAGCTCTGGCCTAGACTTTGGGAGCCTTTTTACGTCCTCTCTCCATCTCTGAATTTGGATATAGAATGTTAAAAGAGTTTCTTATCCTTCAGCTTTTTAAAAAATGCTATCTTTCTCCCATCTTTAGTTTACTCTGGTGTTCATTTCCTGGTTCTTACTCCTTTGTTCATGCCATTCTTCCTCTTTGGATTATTGTAGCCTTTCCCTTTCTATGTGACTTCCCTGGTGGCTCAGATGGTAAAGCATCTGTCTACAATGCAGGAGATGTGGGTTCGATTCCTGGGTGGGGAAGATCTCCTGGAGGAGGATATGTAACCCATTCCAGTATTCTTGCCTGGAAAATCCCATGTACAGAGGAGCCTGGTAGGCTACAGTCCATGGGGTCAAAAAGAGTCGGACACGACTGAGTGACTTCACTTCCCTTTCTATACATTTTTAAGGCCCACCTCACATTTCATTTGCTGTGACATATTTCTCTTTTTCTTTGGCTAACCTTGAGTGTCTTCCTTTCACTTCTGAGTTCTTGGCATTTATTGCCAGTGGCTGTCCTTTCACACTTACTGCTTTACCATTCTGGGGCTGTTTTTTGAATCTCTTGCTTTTGTGTGTGTTTGTCTTTTCTGGTAACCATATTTTTAGATCACTGAAGACAGGGATATTCATCTTGCTTTTGTTCTTCCCAGTTTATACCTGGCACAGAGTTTCTCAGTAAATAGTTTATTTGATTAACTATAAAAATTTATTTTCCCCTCATATTTATAATACAAAGCCTTAAGAGAATGTTTTGAGATTATCTTTTTTTGTGTGTCCTTATTAGGAGTTGTAGTACAAAATCATTAGGAGGTGTAAGTAGTGATGAATATTTGAAAAAGGTGTTCAAGAAGCCCTAGTTTTCTGTTGTCACAGATGTTAAAGAACGTGGTATTCCTAATATTTACTAATTTGGTGAACTTGCTTTCCTGTTACCTATTCATCAAGCTGTTAAAATGTAAAATGCAGATTGTGGAAGAGAAATGCTATTGTGGAAGAGATTTTGTTTTTTTTTTGTTTAGGTACAAAGAGGATGGTGAAGCTTTATTAATTTTGCTTCCGTCAGAAGAAAAAGGGATGGTACAGCAGCTTCTTCAGAAGAAAGTGCCTGTGAAGGAAATCAAGTAAGAATGACTTGTTGTCTTGATGTTATTGGTAGAAAAATGAAGGCATGAAATTATTGTGCCTAACTATGTCTCCTCCCTCTAATCTTTTCTCCCATCTGATTTTGGACTTTTTGTTTAACAACTGTTTTAGAAAATGGTCAGAGGAGAATACAGGATGAAAAACAGACCTTGTTGGCATCAGGAGGCATTGATGGTTGAAAGGATTAAACCTCTTAGATGAACTTATTTTTAGGATTGTTTGTCCTTTTCGGAGGATTGTGCTCTCCTTTCACTGAAGACCTTTAGATTGAGTGTCAGTAGAATTGGTTGTAGGCTAACTTATAATGTGTTGTATGAAAGGAGAGAAGGTTAACACTCCCCTTGACTTGGATGGAAGAGCCTCTCAGGGCTGACAACACACATACAGTTAAGGCATTGCCACCTACTTCGTGGCATCTAACCACTGTTTTTTTGGGGGGCTTCCCTGATAGCTCAGTTGGTAAACAATCCACCTGCAATGCAGGAGACCTTGGTTTGATTCCTGGGTCGGGAAGATCCCCTGGAGAAGGGAAGGGTTACCCACTCCAGTATTCTGGCCTGGAGATTTCCAGGGACAGAACAGTCCATGGGGTCACAGAGAGTCGTACACGACTGAGTGACTTTCACTTTCACTTATATTGGGGCCCTTGAAAGACTGACTTGATGGACATGAGTTTGAGTGAACTCTGGGAGTTGGTGATGGACAGAGTGGCCTGGCGTGCTGCAATTCATGGGGTCGTAAAGAGTCGGACACAACTGAGCGACTTCACTTTCACTTTTCACTTTCATGCATTGGAGAAGGAAATGGCAACCCACTCCAGTATTCTTGCCTGGAGAATCCCAGGGACAGGGGAGCCAGGTGGGCTGCCATCTATCGGGTCACACAGAGTTGGACACGACTGGAGAGACTTAGCAGCAGCAGCAGCAGGTTAGATTTGGTGGAGGAGTGGGTAAGGGTTTAGGTAAAACAAAGTTGGGTGTGAGCTCTGTAATTGTTGAGGCTGAGTTAAGGTTCTTACATATATATATTATGATATTTTCTGTAATTAAAGAAAAACCTCATCTGCTACTGCCTATCACCACTGCAACTTTTCAGGAACAAAATTGTTCAGTCTAAAATCAGGGAAAACAAGTGGGATTTCCGTTGTGAAATATAGAATAGATGCTTGTAAGAATTTTGTTTTTTTTCCCATAATTTTCATTCTGAACCTGGGCAAATTTAAGTAACAATTCTGTTATGTTATGCCTAATTTCTGGATAAAGAAAACAATGTTTATATCCTTGACTACTTGTTTATTATTTGAATTTGATTTTTTTGATATTTGACTGAAATGGAAATCTTATAAAAAATGACATTTGCTTTCATTTGTTCCGTTTCATTGATGATCCATCTCCCATGAGAGGCTACTTTCTATCTTTAAAGATTTAAGAGGAACATTGCTAATTGTGGTGTTAACCTAATCTTTCACTCAGCATGGGTTGTTTAGAGAAAATGTCTGGTTTTATTTTATTTATTCTTTCTGCGTTATTTGAAATATACAGAGTCAGCTTTAGGTCTAGTGTAATTTCTATCTAATCTGGGTCATAGATGGGAAAAAATGTTATCAATTTTAAAAATACTGAGGAAAATAGAAAATAATGTATACTAGTTTCAGCTTCTAAAATCGAGATGTCTTAGTTTAACTTTTATCTTTTTGTTATAAAAGAATCAATCCAGAAAAACTTATAGATGTTCAGAAAAAATTGGAATCATTTTTAGCTCAAGATCAAGACTTAAAAGAAAGAGCTCAAAGGGTAAGTTATTTTAGAATTGGATACCTTCCTTGGACTAGAGCATGTAATAAAGTTCAATTGTATCATTTTCTGCTACTTCAGATATTCAGGTAGTATACTTTTAAGATAGCTTTACCTTATTCTTTAACTTTGAAAAAGTTACATATTTCTTTCTTTCTTTAAAGAAACTTTTCTTGGGCCATGCCACGTGACATGCCAGATCTTAGTTCCCCAGACAGGAACTGAGCTAGTGCCCCTTGTGGTGGACGCTCACAGTCTTAAACACTGACTACCAGGGAAGTCCAAAAATTATATATTTCTTATAGTAACTTGGAAAAATGTCTATTACTTGTCTATAATTTTGTCAGGCATATAGAAAATCCACTTAATGTTTATTAAGTATATAAGGTAACTTGATCAAGATATCAACTTGGTTTCTTCAGTACAGTTGTTATTAACTTCTGACTATACTCTCTTGACTGTAAAATTAATATGTTAGGTTAAATTTCCAGAAAGCATAGCATTCTTGCTAAATTGTCTTTAGAAATGAGCTTTTAATCTATAAATGTGGCGTAATGTTCCCAAACTGCTTTTTTGGACTTATAAGTCCTCTTGATTAGCTAATACCCAAGGAAATGTCACTTTTAGTTATACTTATTTTTTTGTTCTTAGGGTACCCAGCAGTAGATTCTTTAGAAGAGGAAGATGTGAAATCATTTTGCATTGTGCTTACAGCGGTTTAGTATTTGAATTGACAAATATTTGAATCCCTGTTATGAAGCTCTTCATTTTCAGCACTCTTTTACTTATACTTGAGTTATGAGATCTACATAGGAAATCTATATCTGCATTTCCTGTAATACATCAACAGTGAGTTAGATAGTAGGGATTCAGAGATAGAGAAGAAGAAAATAAAGAGGAGGTACGAAAAGGCCATCCTGAGTAGATAGAAAAGCCTGAGCAGAAAAAGTCAGGAGTTAGTCTTTTGGGTTAATGGTTTTGAAATTGGATATTCAAAACAAAGAAGTTTTATTTAAAGGGATGATCTTACACTTAAAAAGTTAACTTGGGTTATTTTTTTAATCAAATTATTTATTGCTATGCTTATGATGAAAGTTAAATTCAAATGCTTAGTATGTGATAGGCCCTTAGCGATGGCATGGCCCTATATGTGTATTATTATTTAATCTTCCCAACAACCTGTGAGGTAGGTGATAATTGATTTGATTTTGTAGATGGGAAAACAGGAGCTTGAGAAAATTAAAAATTGTCCAGGGTGATGTATGTATTAAGTGATAGACCTAAGATTTAAATCCAGGTCTGAGGGTAGCTCAGAGGTTAAAGCTTCTGCCTGCAATGCAGGAGACCTGGGTTCGATCCCTGGGTCGGGAAGATCCCCTGGAGAAGGAAATGGCAACCCACTCCAGTATTCTTGCCTGGAGAATCCCATGGACAGAGGAGCCTGTGGGCTACAGTCCACGGGGTCACAAAGAGTCGGACACAACTGAGTGACTTCACTTCACTTCTGAGTTTATTCAGAACTTCCATGATACATCAGGAGAAATTAAATCTAAAATATAAGAGAACAACATGAAATTCATCCTGAAATATATAAATAAAACATATTCAAACTTACGTAAGCTCACTTTACCTGAAATCTAATGAAAATAGATTTTAAACAGATTATTTTTCTTAAAACATTTGGGCATGAAAACATTTATGTACATGTTTCATCTAGCAGCATACTTTAGGCTCGGAGTTAAATCTTTCAGTAGCTTTGGAAATAGTATGCACAATTCCAAATAGTGTACGTGAATTCTGATGTTGTGACTTACTGCATACCTGGCTCATTCAGTTATGATTCAGGAAATATGAAAAACTGGAAGGATGTTGTTTCAGTGGTTTCTGTATACAGCAAATGAGTCTTCTAGAACAAGATTATAGAAAAGCACATTGAAATAAATGATGTGATATATTGGGTGTCATGCATGGTTTAGCAGCATGGCTAACTGATTGTGAAATATAGAATAGATGCTTGTAAGAATTTTGTTTTTTTTCCCATAATTTTCATTCTGAACCTGGGCAAATTTAAGTAACAATTCTGTTATATTATGCCTAATTTCTGGATAAAGAAAACAATGTTTATATCCTTGACTACTTGTTTATTATTTGAATTTGATTTTTTTGATATTTGACTGAAATGGAAATCTTATAAAAAATGACATTTGCTTTCATTTGTTCCGTTTCATTGATGATCCATCTCCCATGAGAGGCTACTTTCTATCTTTAAAGATTTAAGAGGAACATTGCTAATTGTGGTGTTAACCTAATCTTTCACTCAGCATGGGTTGTTTAGAGAAAATGTCTGGTTTTATTTTATTTATTCTTTCTGCATTATTTGAAATATACAGAGTCAGCTTTAGGTCTAGTGTAATTTCTATCTAATCTGGGTCATAGATGGGAAAAAATGTTATCAATTTTAAAAATACTGAGGAAAATAGAAAATAATGTATACTAGTTTCAGCTTCTAAAATCGAGATGTCTTAGTTTAACTTTTATCTTTTTGTTATAAAAGAATCAATCCAGAAAAACTTATAGATGTTCAGAAAAAATTGGAATCATTTTTAGCTCAAGATCAAGACTTAAAAGAAAGAGCTCAAAGGGTAAGTTATTTTAGAATTGGATACCTTCCTTGGACTAGAGCATGTAATAAAGTTCAATTGTATCATTTTCTGCTACTTCAGATATTCAGGTAGTATACTTTTAAGATAGCTTTACCTTATTCTTTAACTTTGAAAAAGTTACATATTTCTTTCTTTCTTTAAAGAAACTTTTCTTGGGCCATGCCACGTGACATGCCAGATCTTAGTTCCCCAGACAGGAACTGAGCTAGTGCCCCTTGTGGTGGACGCTCACAGTCTTAAACACTGACTACCAGGGAAGTCCAAAAATTATATATTTCTTATAGTAACTTGGAAAAATGTCTATTACTTGTCTATAATTTTGTCAGGCATATAGAAAATCCACTTAATGTTTATTAAGTATATAAGGTAACTTGATCAAGATATCAACTTGGTTTCTTCAGTACAGTTGTTATTAACTTCTGACTATACTCTCTTGACTGTAAAATTAATATGTTAGGTTAAATTTCCAGAAAGCATAGCATTCTTGCTAAATTGTCTTTAGAAATGAGCTTTTAATCTATAAATGTGGCGTAATGTTCCCAAACTGCTTTTTTGGACTTATAAGTCCTCTTGATTAGCTAATACCCAAGGAAATGTCACTTTTAGTTATACTTATTTTTTTGTTCTTAGGGTACCCAGCAGTAGATTCTTTAGAAGAGGAAGATGTGAAATCATTTTGCATTGTGCTTACAGCGGTTTAGTATTTGAATTGACAAATATTTGAATCCCTGTTATGAAGCTCTTCATTTTCAGCACTCTTTTACTTATACTTGAGTTATGAGATCTACATAGGAAATCTATATCTGCATTTCCTGTAATACATCAACAGTGAGTTAGATAGTAGGGATTCAGAGATAGAGAAGAAGAAAATAAAGAGGAGGTACGAAAAGGCCATCCTGAGTAGATAGAAAAGCCTGAGCAGAAAAAGTCAGGAGTTAGTCTTTTGGGTTAATGGTTTTGAAATTGGATATTCAAAACAAAGAAGTTTTATTTAAAGGGATGATCTTACGCTTAAAAAGTTAACTTGGGTTATTTTTTTAATCAAATTATTTATTGCTATGCTTATGATGAAAGTTAAATTCAAATGCTTAGTATGTGATAGGCCCTTAGCGATGGCATGGCCCTATATGTGTATTATTATTTAATCTTCCCAACAACCTGTGAGGTAGGTGATAATTGATTTGATTTTGTAGATGGGAAAACAGGAGCTTGAGAAAATTAAAAATTGTCCAGGGTGATGTATGTATTAAGTGATAGACCTAAGATTTAAATCCAGGTCTGAGGGTAGCTCAGAGGTTAAAGCTTCTGCCTGCAATGCAGGAGACCTGGGTTCGATCCCTGGGTCGGGAAGATCCCCTGGAGAAGGAAATGGCAACCCACTCCAGTATTCTTGCCTGGAGAATCCCATGGACAGAGGAGCCTGTGGGCTACAGTCCACGGGGTCACAAAGAGTCGGACACAACTGAGTGACTTCACTTCACTTCTGAGTTTATTCAGAACTTCCATGATACATCAGGAGAAATTAAATCTAAAATATAAGAGAACAACATGAAATTCATCCTGAAATATATAAATAAAACATATTCAAACTTACGTAAGCTCACTTTACCTGAAATCTAATGAAAATAGATTTTAAACAGATTATTTTTCTTAAAACATTTGGGCATGAAAACATTTATGTACATGTTTCATCTAGCAGCATACTTTAGGCTCGGAGTTAAATCTTTCAGTAGCTTTGGAAATAGTATGCACAATTCCAAATAGTGTACGTGAATTCTGATGTTGTGACTTACTGCATACCTGGCTCATTCAGTTATGATTCAGGAAATATGAAAAACTGGAAGGATGTTGTTTCAGTGGTTTCTGTATACAGCAAATGAGTCTTCTAGAACAAGATTATAGAAAAGCACATTGAAATAAATGATGTGATATATTGGGTGTCATGCATGGTTTAGCAGCATGGCTAACTGCTGGCAACTGCAGCCAGCTATCTGATTTCATAGAAGTGATTTTCTAGCTTTTGATTATAATCTGGATAGAACAAAAACGATAAGCAACTGCAGTGATTTCTTGTGGGTGATTGTAGGTGGAAAATTATCCTTGAATTATTCATTTTAACGCCTATGAAGACAGGGAAAATGGTTTGGAAATTAGTGTAAATGGTTTGAAGAAAGGATTAGGGTAAAGTTAGAAAAAATGTGAAGTTTAGGAAATATAGAAATGGAAATTAAATATACTTTCCAAAGCTTAATTTTAAAATAAATAAAGCTGCTGCTTTGATATCTTTTACCGTCTTTGCTGCTTGTTTGTTTTTCAGACTGACAGAGCATTTAGAACCATGTTTACTTTTTAGTTCTCAATGGTTCTTGGCATAAAGATAGTTTACTTTTCTTTAAAACACACACAGAAGAAAATATTGCAAGTTAATGACAAGCTACTTGAAGTTATAATGATGAATTACTTGAAATTTCAGTAAAGAATGTATTAAACTTTATAAAAGTTTATCCCTAAACTTTTCCTGTTATGAATTTATTAAGCTTAGGTACAGTAAAATTTTATTTTCTTGTAATAGTTTTATTACAAGGATGTTTTCCAGTAATAGTTATTATTAATAACTGGTATTCATTGATATTTAATGTATTTCAGAAGAAATACTCAAGTAGTCTACATGCACTTTTCTCATTTAGTTCTCATTACACTCAAAGTAGAAGGTACTTTTATATTATCTTGGTAGATGAGGAAACTGACAGAGAAATAATAAACTTACTCAGCTTGTAAGATGTGGAACTCAGATTTCAGCTGTATTATTCCAAAAACTATATTATTTTCCCGTTAATGTGCCTGAATGGTTTTAACTTTATAGAGTAGCTTTTTGAGAAGTTTATATTTTATGTTCAGTTGGCTTGATGAAACCAAATTTTGTAGTCTTTTCTCAGATTACAATTCTAAAAAGGTAGATTTTTTTTGTTTGTTTTTATGAAATGGAGATATACTCAGCTATTTTTGATAGTTTTCACTACTGTTGAATTTATTCCTTTGATTACTTTTCTTTTATCTCAGTTAAAATTCATTTTCCATTTCTGACTGTTATGTCATATACCTTAACCTTTTTTGTTCACAGTGTTTTGTCTCCTACATACGTTCAGTGTATCTGATGAAGGATAAAGAAATATTTGATGTGAGCAAGTTACCTATACCTGACTATGCCCTGTAAGTATTCACATTATGGTTTTGATTGTGAGTCCTCAGAGTTAAAGGGAATTCTTTTGAAACCTGGTTCTGAGAATCCTACTTTAAACCTCTTTATGTTACCTTAAAAGAATCTGTTGAAGATTTGCAGAGAAAAAGACTACATAAGCTGTAGGAAACTTGTTGAATGTTCAGTTCAGTCAGGGACTTCAGTCAGAAAGAAATTTCTTATTTGTGAGTATAAATTCCTAAAAGGCTGGCAGTTTCCTGTAGTTTGGTCTTAAAGGAGATGGAGAGCAGTTGACCGGCATTCTTTGAAATCTTGAGATGTCTTCTTTTCTAAAAAGCTGACCTGGTTTACAACACACGGTTCTTTTTATGCTTTGGATGCAGGTCTCTTCGTTGGTTCTTCCCTTATTTTAGATTGGTATTCCATGCTGCTTGTTGCCTGGATATTCTTTGTGTCTTGGTGTTTCTTACAGGTGCTCACAGTTAACATGGTAAAATGTCTGTCTTTAGTAATTGCAATTGCTGTTATATGAAAATGGAACTCTTGGTCTTGTTTTGGCTAGTATTTGAAGGATATTTTCTCCCTAATCTTTTCAGGAGGGTCCATTTATCAGTGGGGTTCTGCCTGTGGGAAAAGCAGTGACAAAATCCTAGAGAAGCACCCTTGGGGTTACTCATACTTTGAATGTCAGCTTGAAATCTAATCTGGGATGAAATATGTACTTTCACAGCAAAGTCTTTGTATTTGGCCTGCTTTCTAGGAATTTGAGTGCCTTTACCTTTAAATTGAGTCTAATAAAAGCTTGTATTTGGGTGAGCTGCTATTTTCTGTTCTTCATGTTAGATTGCAAGTTCAGTATAACAGGTAATTTGTCAGTTATAACATTTTAGAACCACTTAATTTGCAAGATAACAAAGTAAGGTCACTGACTTTTTGTTTAGTTAATGGATAACAAATCAGATGCCATGGAAACGTGTTTCTGTTCGTTTATCTCTTTACCAGTTACTAATTTTACAATTTCTGAATATGATTCATGGTTTAGATTATTAGCTGATTTTTTTGTGCTTTATGACGTTCTATCCTGGTTTTCTCTTTGACATAGCTGAGGTATTAGCAAACAGGAGAGACACGGGTCTTTAATGCTTCCCTCCTCCAGGGACCTTTCCTGACCCAGGGATTGAACCCACATCTCTTAAGTCTCCTGCATTGGCAGGCAATTCTTTACCACTAGTGCCACCTGGGAAACCTGGTACAGCTTAAGTTGGTGTTTAATTTCTGATAGATACTCAATTTGTGATCCTAACTGTATCCCTATAACAGTAATAATGACAAGTGCTCAGAAATTGCTGCATATGTGCTAGGCATTATTTTAGATGCATTGTATCTAGGAACTCATTTTTACAAGTCTTATAATGTAGGTACTCTTGTCATGCCATCTTGCAATTAAGAGAGCTGAGGTATAGAGAGGTTTAATTATGTCCTTGATTGCACAGCTAGTAGCTGACAGAGCCAGGGTTTGAACTTCAATAGTTCTGTTTCTGAATCCAGGTTTTACAACTACACCCATCAGTTTCTGTGAATCACGTCTTAGGAAAAAGGCAGTGGATCCATTTTGTAATGTTAGCTTTTTATTAGAAGCTTATTTCCAATGCATCTGTGGAAACTTAGAAGCTGGGAAAGACCTCATCAGAAAGTAAGTCTTGATCTTAGAAGGAGAAAATAAGATTTTTTTTTTTCTTTATTTGGTCTCGGGTTTAAACATCCTTTTTTTGTCGCGGTTATGATGCCAGGTTAAAAGTCTTAGACGAGAGGATGATGATCAGGTTAAATGTCTTAGAAGAGAGGATGATTATCAGGTTAAATGTCTTAGAAGAGAGGATGATGATCAGGTTAAATGTCTTAGAAGAGAGGATGATGATACTTGAATTCATTCCTTGCAGAGAACAGGTGTTCTTTCAGGGCCATGTCTTTTCCAGCTTTAGTGTTATTTACTTATTTGTTTATTTTTAAAATATAAATTTACTTATTTTAATTGGAGGCTAGTTACTTTACAGTATTGTATTGGTTTTGCCATACATCGACACGAATCCGCCACAGGTAATATTGTTTGTTTTTAATTGGAGTGTAAATGCTTTACATTGTCGTGTTAGTTTCTGCTGTACAACAGTGTGAATCAGCTATATGTATACATGTATCTGCTCCCACTTGAGTCTCCCTCCCACCTCCTCCCCTGAGCTTTAGTATTTATATTTTTATATAAATAAAAGCATATTTTACAAAGTATTTTCGTATAGTTAGTGCACCAGATATTTACAACAACTGAGATAGGCCTGGTAGATATTTTTGTCTTGTATTAATATTTGAGAAAGCTGAGGCTGAGAGAGTTATACTGAAAATAGGCAGATCTATTAGTTGTTTTTTTTCTGGTCTTATGCTCTTTATTTTGTTAGTCATGTTAACCACCTAATGGAAAACAGACATCGCCAATATTTTGTGACAAGTATTCAGTATCTTTTGGATCACCTGACGTGTCAAGATGGAGTTATATCTCAGAAGGACATTTTCTTTTTTAAAAAAGCTCTAAAACATCTGAACTCCTGAGGAAGCATTTCATAATAAATTCATAAACACAACCATCAGTGTGTTGAGATAACTCTTCCTTTGCTCATATTTAAGGTCTCTTGGTCTTGCTGTGGCACCACGGATAAGGTTTCTTCAGAGAATGCAAAAGCAACCCAGCAAGGAACTGGTAGTGAGTGAAGATAATAAAGTAATTGAGCCAAGGGCTCCTTCCCTCACCAATGATGAAGTGGAAGAATTTAGAGCCTACTTCAATGAAAAAATGTCTATTCTTCAGAAAGGTGGGAAGAGACCAGAAGGGACAAGTTACAGACTGGCTAGTGACATTAGTGATGAAGAGGAAGAAGAGAAAGAAGATGAAGAAGAAATGGACGAGAAACTGAGAAGAGCAAAAGGATCTCCACTTGAGTCTGTCCCTAGCAGTGAGGAGTCCCAGAAGGGCAGGGAAGCCCCTGTGCAGTTCTCGGACAGAGATGACGAGGAAGAGGACGATGATGGCCTCGAGACTGACTTCTTTAAAGTGAAGCGGCACAATGTGTTTGGGTTGGATCTTACAGAGAATAAAACACTGCAGGTAAGCTTACCTCCAGTGGAGGATTGGGGGTGGGGGGGCTTTTATTTCCTTACCACTCTTATGATGTGCTGCTTTTTGCCTTTGAGGAAGTATGGGAAAGTAACCAGGAGAAATTTGTAGAATGACTTTATTTGCTGTAAACTCTCCCTCCATCTACATCTTTAAAGATGGAATAGGTGCCAAAGAATTCTCATTTTTCAAAACTTCAGGAACTCTTAAGAGATTGACAGCTGTAATCTTCTCATTTATTGGCTTTCTGATGCATATTTTAAAAGTAGCCAGAGTCATGATTATAATATTAAGTAAGATGATAGGGTTCTGTGGTTTATGATGTGAGGATCCTTCATTGTGATTCTTAACACACTGCTTTCTGAGTTAAATAATTACAAATATCCCTTACTACAACAATTCAGTCTCTCTAAACTTTTAATGAGAGATTTTGTTTTGGGCACCAATCCATAATTTGAAATAGAAAGCCAGTACTTCTATTTAAAGACCACTAATGAAGGCTTATTAAAAGTTTCTTATTTCTCACTAGACACCTTCTAGGAGGAATAAAAAAGATAATCCAGGTAAAGCACCTGTTTCCTGGGATACATGAAGGTGCCATTCCCTTATTTTTCTTTTAATTTTGTATTCCTTATTCTTGATCATTTCTTTAGACAGCATTTGAATGAAAAATGAACCTGAACTCTTATTCTTTATACATTTCTAAGACTCACAATAGGGAACACTAAATTTTGAACTATGAAACTTGGATAGCTGTTTTTTTAAGTACTAAATGGCAATTTAAAAAGTAGCAAATATGCTTACTGAGTATTTAATATGTATCAGGCATTTTCTAAGCATTATCTCATATGGTCCTTGTATAACCCCTGTGAGGTGGGTATCCTATCAGGTTCAAGTAAGAGGAAAAAAACTGAGATATAGAGATAGTAAAATAGTGAGTTGCATAATTAGTTATTGGAAAATTGGAGTTTGGATCTAGATATTCTGACTCCAGTATTCATGTCTTGACTAATAATCTGATTTTTGAAGTTTGATTTAAATTTTCACTTATTTTTTTTGGATGTTTTATAGTTTTAGCACTTGAATTTAGGGCTAGTATTCATTTGAATTTGATTTTTGTATCTGCTGTGAGGTAAGAGCTGAGGTTCCAACTGCCTCCTTCCTTGCTGTATAGTTGTCTAGTTGAACCAGAACTGTGTTTGAAGTTACTGCACTTTTTCCATTCTAGTTACCTTGCTGTGTTGAAAATTAGTTGACCATGTCTGTGTAGGTCTGTATGTTGACTTGCTTCGCCTCTATACAGCTGTCCTTTCAGCAGTAACATCACTGTCAGTTATTACAGCTATACAGTAAGTCTCAGATCAGTATTAGTCTTCCAACTTCATATTTTAAAAATTTGTTTTGTCTATTTTTTAGACCATTGCATTTCCATATGTTTTTGAATCGGCTAGTAAGATTTTACAAAAAGTCTTATAGCATCTTCATCGAGATTACATTGAACCTTGAAATCTATTTGGGGAGAATTGACATCTTAACAGTGTTGACTCTTCTGGTTCATGAATACAGCATATCATTCCGTTTATTTTGGCCCTCTTTAGTGTCTTTTAGCATTTTAAAATTATTTTAAGCATGTGCATCTTAAAACATATTTTGTTAGATTCATTTCTTCCTATTTTATAGTTTTCAATGCTATCATAAATTATACTTTAAAAATTTCAGGTTCCATTTTTTGTTGCTAGAATGTAGAAGTGCAGTTTTTGTATACCAGTCATTCTAAACTGTCCTATTAAGTTATTGTGGCTGTTTTTTTGAGATTCTTTGGATGGTTTTTGGATTTTTCTCTGTAGCTGGTCATGATATTTGTGAATAAGGATGGCTTCATTTCTTCCTTTCCAATCCGTATGTTGTTATTACATTTTCTAATTTGATTACACTGCATGTTGAATAACAGTGAGAATGGGCATCATTGTCTTGTGCTTAGGGAGGGAAAACATTCAGTCCTTTACCATTACATCTGATGTTATCCATAGATTTTTTTTTGTAAATGCTTTTAACAGATTGAGAAAGTTCGTTCTATTTCTGGCTGATTTATTGTTTTTATTAGTTATGGATGGTAAAATTTATCAGATGCATTTTATGCAACATTAGGGTGAACATAGAATTGCTGTTATTTATTCTGTTGGCCAAGAGAATGCACTGGTCATAGCAAACACCCTCTTTCAGCAACGTAAGAGACAACTCTACACATAGATATCACCAGGTAGTCAATACCAAGATCAAATTGATTGTATTCTTTGCAGTCAAATATGGATAAGCTCTATACAGTCAGCAAAAACAAGACCAGGAGCTGACTGCAGCTCAGATCGTGAACTCCTTATTGCCAAATTCAGATTGAAATTGAAGAAAGTAGGGAAAACAACTAGATCATTCAGGTATGACCTAAATCAAATCACTTACTATTATACAGTGCAAGTGACAAATAGATTCAAGGAATTATATGACAGAGTACCTGAAGAACTATGGAATGGAGGTTCATAACATTGTACAGGAGGTGGTGATCAAAACCATCCCCAAGAAGAGTAAATGCAGGAAGGCAAAATGGCAGTCTGAGGAGGCCTTACAAATAGCTGAGAAAAGAAGAGAAGTGAAAGGCAAAGGAGAAAAGGAATGACATACCCATCTGAATGCAGAGTTCCAAAGAATAGTAAGTAGAGACACGAAAGCCTTCCTAAGTGAACAATGCAAAGAAATAGAGGAAAACAATAAAATGGGAAAGACTGGAGATCTTTTCAAGAAAACTAGCGATACCAAGAGAACATTTCATGCAAAGATGGGACAATAAAGGACAGAAATGGTATGAACCTATCAGAAGCAGAAGATATTAAGAACAGGTGGGAAGAATACACAGAATGACTATACAAAAAAGATCTTAATGACCCAGATAACCATGATGGTGTGATCACTTACCTAGAGCCAGACATCTTAGAGTGTGACGTCAGGTGGGTCTTGATTTATTCCAACATATTGGAGCTGGGATTTTTCTGACTCTTGTCCCGCCTCTTTCCCCCTTTCTCTTCCTCCGTGCTTCTTTTGTTCTCTCCTCCTGGCAGTGATTACTGAGTGCCTACGAGATGCCAGGGACTGAGCTAGGTTCTTAGTAAGTTTCAGAGGCTTATACTTTAACAGATTATTAAACTGAAAGTTCAGTACAAAATTTTGGATTTCTTTATTGATTCTTAAAACCAAATATTTTAAAATGTTAACATTGGCACTGCAGTAGAGAAGACATCATGAGGGAAGTTGAGCCTTAAAGAATGGATATGAGTTTAATATATTGTCCTAGAGGTCTCTGAGACTATCCCCAGTTCTTTTTGTTCTTTTTACTTTATTCTGCTCTTCAGCAGTTTTTTCCACCATTTTATCTTCCAGCTCACTAATCTATTCTTTTGCTTTGTATATTCTGCTGTTGCTAGAGCCTATTATACAGACTGAAGAAAGAGAAAGATAAATATTGTGTGCTAACATTGGAGAAGGAAATGGCAGCCCACTCCAGTGTTCTTGCCTGGAGAATCCCAGGGATGGGGGAGCCTGGTGGGCTGCCATCTATTGGGTCACACAGAGTCGGACACGACTGAAGTGACTTAGCAGCAGCAGCAGCAACACATATATATGGAATCTAGAAAGATGGTACTGAAGAATTTATTTGCAGGGCAGCCATGGAGAAACAGACATAGAGAACAAACTCTGCACATGGGGAGAAGGGAGGAGAGGGTGAGATGTATGGAAAGAGTAACATGGAAACCTACATTACCATATGTAAAATAGATAGCCAACGGGAATTTGCTGTAGGTCTCAGGGAATTCAGACAGGGGTTGTGTATCAACCTAGAGGGGTGGGGATTCTATTTCTGGCTGATTTATTGTTTTTATTAGTTATGGATGGTAAAATTTATCAGATGCATTTTATGCAACATTAGGGTGAACATAGAATTGCTGTTATTTATTCTGTTGGCCAAGAGAATGCACTGGTCATAGCAAACACCCTCTTTCAGCAACGTAAGAGACAACTCTACACATAGATATCACCAGGTAGTCAATACCAAGATCAAATTGATTGTATTCTTTGCAGTCAAATATGGATAAGCTCTATACAGTCAGCAAAAACAAGACCAGGAGCTGACTGCAGCTCAGATCGTGAACTCCTTATTGCCAAATTCAGATTGAAATTGAAGAAAGTAGGGAAAACAACTAGATCATTCAGGTATGACCTAAATCAAATCACTTACTATTATACAGTGCAAGTGACAAATAGATTCAAGGAATTATATGACAGAGTACCTGAAGAACTATGGAATGGAGGTTCATAACATTGTACAGGAGGTGGTGATCAAAACCATCCCCAAGAAGAGTAAATGCAGGAAGGCAAAATGGCAGTCTGAGGAGGCCTTACAAATAGCTGAGAAAAGAAGAGAAGTGAAAGGCAAAGGAGAAAAGGAATGACATACCCATCTGAATGCAGAGTTCCAAAGAATAGTAAGTAGAGACACGAAAGCCTTCCTAAGTGAACAATGCAAAGAAATAGAGGAAAACAATAAAATGGGAAAGACAGGAGATCTTTTCAAGAAAACTAGCGATACCAAGAGAACATTTCATGCAAAGATGGGACAATAAAGGACAGAAATGGTATGAACCTATCAGAAGCAGAAGATATTAAGAACAGGTGGATCTGAATGCAGAGTTCCAAAGAATAGTAAGTAGAGACACGAAAGCCTTCCTAAGTGAACAATGCAAAGAAATAGAGGAAAACAATAAAATGGGAAAGACAGGAGATCTTTTCAAGAAAACTAGCGATACCAAGAGAACATTTCATGCAAAGATGGGACAATAAAGGACAGAAATGGTATGAACCTATCAGAAGCAGAAGATATTAAGAACAGGTGGCAAGAATACACAGAATGACTATACAAAAAAGATCTTAATGACCCAGATAACCATGATGGTGTGATCACTTACCTAGAGCCAGACATCTTAGAGTGTGACGTCAGGTGGGTCTTGATTTATTCCAACATATTGGAGCTGGGATTTTTCTGACTCTTGTCCCGCCTCTTTCCCCCTTTCTCTTCCTCCGTGCTTCTTTTGTTCTCTCCTCCTGGCAGTGATTACTGAGTGCCTACGAGATGCCAGGGACTGAGCTAGGTTCTTAGTAAGTTTCAGAGGCTTATACTTTAACAGATTATTAAACTGAAAGTTCAGTACAAAATTTTGGATTTCTTTATTGATTCTTAAAACCAAATATTTTAAAATGTTAACATTGGCACTGCAGTAGAGAAGACATCATGAGGGAAGTTGAGCCTTAAAGAATGGATATGAGTTTAATATATTGTCCTAGAGGTCTCTGAGACTATCCCCAGTTCTTTTTGTTCTTTTTACTTTATTCTGCTCTTCAGCAGTTTTTTCCACCATTTTATCTTCCAGCTCACTAATCTATTCTTTTGCTTTGTATATTCTGCTGTTGCTAGAGCCTATTATACAGACTGAAGAAAGAGAAAGATAAATATTGTGTGCTAACATTGGAGAAGGAAATGGCAGCCCACTCCAGTGTTCTTGCCTGGAGAATCCCAGGGATGGGGGAGCCTGGTGGGCTGCCATCTATTGGGTCACACAGAGTCGGACACGACTGAAGTGACTTAGCAGCAGCAGCAGCAACACATATATATGGAATCTAGAAAGATGGTACTGAAGAATTTATTTGCAGGGCAGCCATGGAGAAACAGACATAGAGAACAAACTCTGCACATGGGGAGAAGGGAGGAGAGGGTGAGATGTATGGAAAGAGTAACATGGAAACCTACATTACCATATGTAAAATAGATAGCCAACGGGAATTTGCTGTAGGTCTCAGGGAATTCAGACAGGGGTTGTGTATCAACCTAGAGGGGTGGGGTGGGGAGGGAGATGGGAGGGAGATTCAAGAGGGAGAGGACATATGTATACCTATGGCTGATTCATAGTGAGGTTTGACAGAAAACAACAAAATTCTGTAAAGCAGTTATCCTTCAATTAAAAAATAAAAAAAGAATGGATATGAATTAATAAGGGGAAAAAGAACATTCTAAGCAGAGAGTACAGAATGAGCAAAACCATGGCCACAGGAAAGTCTGTTTAATGTGGGGCTATTTCTGATACAATGTTCAGTTTCAATACTGAGGCTTAGTGTCCATCTCTGTGAAGTTACTCCCAGTCAGAGTTATTGAGGTGCCTAGAGATAGAAAGTAACCAGAACAGTTTGTGTATGTAGAAGGAGTATAGTTAAAGTTAGCTATTATTTCCACTTGAGGAAATATAATAGGAAAATAAAAGTAAAGAGTTGATAGAGGTTTGCCAGTGCAGTGGCTAGGCAGTGTCTGAGGCAGTACTGAAAATAAAGCCTTTTTTTTTTTTTTGTTTTGTTTTTATTTTATTTTTTTAATTTTAATTTTTATCTTTATTTTACTTTACGGTACTATATTGGTTTTGGCATACATTGACATGAATCTGCCACGGGTGTACGTGAACTCCCAGACATGAACCCTCCTCCCTAAAGCCTTTTTTGAGTCAGGATGCATTATAGAAAGAAAAAGTGATGCATTTTATTTATTCTAGGTGTAGTAGTATCAGAAAATAAGACTACTTTTTCGATTTTAACATAGTTGATAGACCAGTTTTCACATTTTCTGTGTCCTGCATTGATCTGGACAATACTAAGCCGTATTCTGATACCACAGGTCCAGCTGATGTTTTAGCCAGATATTTAAGGAGTTTATAATTTGGTATATTTAGACTGTAACTAGGCAAGTACAGTGCCCTTTAGAAATGAATCATTTGGTTATAAATAAAACTAAAAATGATGTTGAGAGTAGATATATCATGTGGAATCATTAAATGAAATTCATTATTATATGAATATTTTTCTGGGTGGAGTTCTCTGTCCAGTTAACTGGCAGTATTCTTGTAGATATTTATACTGTACAGTATACCTCTCTAAAATATTATATAGAAGATATTAGGTTATGAATATTGTTTATATGTTTTAAGACTGTTGATTTAAAAATGGACATTTTTAAATGGACTGTTGACAAAGGAATGATAATGAAGATGTGGTACATATATACAGTGGAATATTATTCATAAAAAAGAACGAAATAATGCCATTTGCAGCATCATGGATGAATCTAGAGACTGTCATACTGAATGAAGGAAGTCAGGCAGGGAAAGACAAATGTCATATGATATTGCTTATATGTGGAATCTAAAAAAAGTGTTACAAATGAACTTATTTACAAAATGGAAATAGAGTCACAGATGTAGAAAACAACCTTACGGGGTTACCGTGGGGGAAGGCAGGAGGAGGGATAAATCAAGAGATTGGGATTGACATATACACACTGCTATGCATAAAATGGGCTTCCCTGGTTAGCTTAGCTGGTAAAGAATCTGCCTGCACTGCGGGAGACCCTGGTTCATTTCCTAGGTTGGAACGGTCCCCTGGAGAAGGGATAGACTCCAATCCAGTATTCTGGTCTGGAGAATTCCATAGACTGTTTAGTCCATGGGGTCACAAAGTACTGGACACGACTGAGTGACTTTCACTTTCATGTATAAAATAGCTAACTAATGAGGACCTGAACTTTCCAGGTGGTGCTAGTGGTAAAGAACCTACCTACCAATACAGGAGACTCAAGAGATGTGGGTTTGATCCCTGGGTCTGGAAAATCCCTTGGAGGATGGCCTGGCACCCACTCCAGTATTCTTGCCTGGAGAATCCTAGGGACAGAGGAAAGCTAACTAATGAGGACCTGAACTTTCCAGGTGGTGCTAGTGGTAAAGAACCTACCTACCAATACAGGAGACTCAAGAGATGTGGGTTTGATCCCTGGGTCTGGAAAATCCCTTGGAGGATGGCCTGGCACCCACTCCAGTATTCTTGCCTGGAGAATCCTAGGGACAGAGGAACCTGGTGGACTATAGTCCTTAGGATCATGAAGAGTTGGACACAAATGAAGTGACTTAGCATGCAATAAGGACCTACTGAATAGCGTCGGGAACTCTACTCAATACTCTGTAATGACCTCTGTGGGAAAATAATCTTTATTTCTTTATTTTTTATTTTTGTATTTATTTATTTTTTTACACGAACTCCCAAACATGAATCCCCCTCCCACCTCCCACCCCACATCT
This sequence comes from Oreotragus oreotragus, assembly GCA_006410675.1. Classification (NCBI taxonomy): domain Eukaryota; kingdom Metazoa; phylum Chordata; class Mammalia; order Artiodactyla; family Bovidae; genus Oreotragus; species Oreotragus oreotragus. The sequence continues at coordinate 621,581 of SJYX01018147.1, read as the reverse complement.
TCCCTCCAGATCATCCCCATACACCAGCCCCAAGCATCCTGCATCCTGCATTGAACATAGACTGGCAATTCCTTTCTTACATGATAGTATACATATTTCAATGCTATTCTCCCAAATCATCCCTCCCTCTCCCTCTCCCTCTCCTTCTCCCTCAGAGTCCATAAGTCCGCTCTACACATCTGTATCTCTTTTGCTGTCTTGCATACAGGGTCCTCATTACCATCTTTCTAAATTCCATATATATGTGTTAGTATACTGTATTGGTGTTTTTCTTTCTGGCTTACTTCACTCTGTATAATTGGTTCCAGTTTCATCCATCTTATTAGAACTGATTCAAATGTATTCTTTTTAATGGCTGAGTAATACTCCATTGTGTATATATACCACAGCTTTCTTATCCATTCATCCGCTGATGGACATCTAGGTTGTTTCCATGTCCTGGCTATTATAAACAGTGCTGCAATGAACATTGGGGTACATGTGTCTCTTTCTATTCTGGTTTCCTCGGTGTGTATGCCCAGCAGTGGGATTGCTGGGTCATAAGGCAGTTCTATTTGCAATTTCTTAAGGAATCTCCACACTGTTCTCCATAGTGGCTGTACTAGTTTGCATTCCCACCAACAGTGTAAAAGGGTTCCCTTTTCTCCACACCCTCTCCAGCATTTATTGCTTGCAGACTTTTGGATCGCAGCCATTCTGACTGGTGTGAAGTGGTATCTCATTGTGGTCTTGATTTGCATTTCTCTGATAATGAGTGACGTTGAGCATCTTTTCATGTGTTTGTTAGCCATCCGTATGTCTTCTTTGGAGAAATGTCTATTTAGTTCTTTGGCCCATTTTTTGATTGGGTCGTTTATTTTTCTGGAATTGAGCTGTATAAGTTGCTTGTATATTTTTGAGATTAGTTGTTTGTCAGTTGCTTCATTTGCTATTATTTTCTCCCATTCAGAGGGTTGTCTTTTCACCTTGCTTATAGTTTCCTTTGTTGTGCAGAAGCTTTTAATTTTAATTAGATCCCATTTGTTTATATTTGCTTTTATTTCCAGTATTCTGGGAGGCGGATCATTGAGGATCCTGCTGTGATTTATGTCGGAGAGTGTTTTGCCTATGTTCTCCTCTAGGAGTTTTATAGTTTCTGGTCTTACATTTAGATCTTTAATCCATTTTGAGTTTATTTTTGTGTGTGGTGTTAGAAAGTGATCTAGTTTCATTCTTTTACAAGTGGTTGACCAGTTTTCCCAGCACCACTTGTTAAAGAGATTGTCTTTACTCCATTGTATATTCTTGCCTCCTTTGTCAAAGATAAGGTGTCCATATGTGTGTGGATTTATCTCTGGGCTTTCTATTTTGTTCCATTGATCTATATTTCTGTCTTTGTGCCAGTACCACACTGTCTTGATGACTGTGGCTTTGTAGTAGAGCCTGAAGTCAGGTAAGTTGATTCCTCCAGTTCCATTCTTCTTTCTCAAAATTGCTTTGGCTATTCGAGGTTTTTTGTATTTCCATACAAATCTTGAAATTATTTGTTCTAGTTCTGTGAAAAATACCGCTGGTAGCTTGATAGGGATTGCATTGAATCTGTAGATTGCTTTGGGTAATATATTCATTTTCACTATATTGATTCTTCCAATCCATGAACATGGTATATTTCTCCATCTATTAGTGTCCTCTTTGATTTCTTTCATCAGTGTTTTATAGTTTTCTATATATAAGTCTTTAGTTTCTTTAGGTAGATATATTCCTAAGTATTTTATTCTTTTCGTTGCAATGGTGAATGGAATTGTTTCCTTAATTTCGTTTTCTACTTTCTCATTATTAGTGTATAGGAATGCAAGGGATTTCTGTGTGTTGATTTTATATCCTGCAACTTTACTATATTCATTGATTAGCTCTAGTAATTTTCTGGTGGAGTCTTTAGGGTTTTCTATGTAGAGGATCATGTCATCTGCAAACAGTGAGAGTTTTACTTCTTCTTTTCCAATTTGGATTCCTTTTATTTCTTTTTCTGCTCTGATTGCTGTGGCCAAAACTTCCAGAACTATGTTGAATAGTAGCGGTGAAAGTGGACATCCTTGTCTTGTTCCTGACTTTAGGGGAAATGCTTTCAATTTTTCACCATTGAGGATAATGTTTGCTGTGGGTTTGTCATATATAGCTTTTATTATGTTGAGGTATGTTCCTTCTATTCCTGCTTTCTGGAGAGTTTTTATCATAAATGGATGTTGAATTTTATCAAAGGCCTTCTCTGCATCTATTGAGATAATCATATGGCATTTATTTTTCAATTTGTTAATGTGGTGAATTACATTGATTGATTTGCGAATATTGAAGAATCCTTGCATTCCTGGGATAAAGCCTACTTGGTCATGGTGTATGATCTTTTTAATGTGTTGTTGGATTCTGATTGCTAGAATTTTGTTGAGGATTTTTGCATCTATGTTCATCAGTGATATTGGCCTGTAGTTTTCTTTTTTTGTGGCATCTTTGTCAGGTTTTGGTATTAGGGTGATGGTGGCCTCATAGAATGAGTTTGGAAGTTTACCTTCCTCTGCAATTTTCTGGAAGAGTTTGAGTAGGATAGGTGTTAGCTCTTCTCGAAATTTTTGGTAGAATTCAGCTGTGAAGCCGTCTGGACCTGGGCTTTTGTTTGCTGGAAGATTTCTGATTACAGTTTCAATTTCCGTGCTTGTGATGGGTCTGTTAAGATTTTCTATTTCTTCCTGGTTCAGTTTTGGAAAGTTGTATTTTTCTAAGAATTTGTCCATTTCTTCCACGTTGTCCAATTTATTGGCATATAATTGCTGATAGTAGTCTCTTATGATTCTTTGTATTTCTGTGTTGTCTGTTGTGATCTCTCCATTTTCATTTCTGATTTTATTGATTTGATTTTTCTCCCTTTGGAAAATAATCTTTAAAACAGTGAATATATGTATATGTGTCTGCCCTCTCAGTGCAGTAGGCAGCATGTCAGTCTCATAATCTGAAGGTCCTCAATTAGAACCTCAGAGAGGGCAGATCATTCATTCTTTGTTCTTCTCTGGTGGCTCAGCTGGTAAATGTGGGAGACCTTGAGTTAAGAAGATCCCCTGGAGAAGGGAATAGCTACCACTCCAGTATGCTGGCCTATAGAATTCCATGGACCATATGGACTGTGAGATCACCATGTGAGTCGGACACAACTGAGTGACTTTCACATTCAGATGTATATAGGGCTTCCCTGATACAGTGGAAACTTAATACAAAGTTTTTAATTAGCTATACTCTGATAAAATTTTTAAAAAATGGACTTTAGAGAAAGTAATGCCCTTGTTTGAGGAGTGATTGGGCATGCTGATGAACTGCTTTAGCAGAGTGCTGATTTAGCTTTTTTTTTTTTTAATCCTCATTTGATTTAAAAATGGGAATGAACCATGTTAACTTATTTCCAGAAATTTCTTGCAGATAACTATGTTTTTGTAGAAGAAGATCAGGAAGTAATGAACATTTCTTGGTTTTCTGTAATCTGCTATGCCTTTGAATATATCTTCTCATTGCTTAAACTCTTACCACAACCTGGTACAGTATTACCCCCATTTTGTGGGTTAAGAAACAGAGGCTTTGAAAAGTTTGATTGCTTGCCTAATGTTTCACAGTTAGTAAAGTGGCAGAAGTGGAATTTGCTGTGCCCGGGCCCATCTGATTCTTTGGACTGTGCCTTTTTTGATTCCTGTCATTTCTACATTTTAGCAGATGTCCTTTAATAGTCTTTACTTTTTGTGTTCCTCTTTACTTCCCACTAGCACTACCACCACTCTTCCCCCAGACCATTTTCACTTCAGACTTGGCTTGTGGGATAATAAGCCTCATAACTGGTCCCAAATATTGTTCTTCCGAATCATCTTCCCGTGAACCTCTCTCAAGTCTATGTTTTTTTCAAGTGGTTGGCCTTCAGTTCATCCTTGTCATTTGGGCTCTGTAACCTGTTAACCTACCAGCCAGCCCGTTCTTCCCAGAGTGCGTTTCCACTTGCACTGAATAGATTCCTTCTTCGGATAATCTCTCCAATCCATGCTTTCACGTCTTTGTCTTTCATGATTCATTGCTGATCCTGCTTCTTCCTTGAAAGTCTTTCTTTACTTATTTACTCCACTGGCCTCTGGATTCCAGTTATCTGTTTTGCTAGTACTTTTCTTCTTGTCTGTTAGTAATATACTAAACGACTGTCTTAATCACCATTTCTTGGTGATTCCTGAGATTGTCATAACCTTTGTATGCAACGATCTTATATATTGCTGTTGAATTAAACAGAAGGGAAAACTCTTCAAAATATTAATAAAACCTAAGAGTCAAGAAACTTTATTCTCAATTTTTGATACCATGAAGTGGAAATAGTCTTAAATGTTTAGTAGCTCAGAGTTGGTATATATGATGTTCTTTTGTTTTCTTACAGGTGCCTCCCCTCCTTTTTTGCATTCTGTGCTTAATTCTTAAGAGCTTCATTTCAATTCAGAAGGAATAGTTACTGTGTGACTTTAAGTTTAAATGTACATACCCAGTTGGTGTGTGGATATGTATGTGTATCTTTTCTTCTCTATTTGATTTTTTTTTAATTTGCAAATGATTTCCTCAGGATGTAAATTCTCAATGGAGGCTAAAAGTTTTTGGATTGATGTTTATTCTTTCATATGCTGCATTATTATTGTATCAAAAGTATTTCATCTTTTTTTTTTTTTTCATTTCCTAGTTTTATACATATTCAGTGTTTAAAGGAAGTGCTGACTAGTACTGGATTTTCTCATGACCTACTTTTATAGCCTAAATTTCAGTAACTACATTTATCAGAATATTCTTATCTTGATTTTAACATAAAATAGAGATAAGGAAACAAGTTTGAAATAGGACAGGCTGCTGAAATCGGTCATAGAAGTTGACCTTGAACTTGACTGTTAGGATACTTAGAAATAAGGATCTTTCCAAAGTCATTTACAAGTACTTGTATCCATGTAACAAATATAACTATAGAGAATTTAGACTACTGTGCCAGGTTTTCTGCTCGTAAACAGGTTGGTTCCAGCATGCCTTTTTTGAGATCCTTTGCTCTTGAGTCTCAACTATGTGTATATTTACCTAAAGCTTTTAAAGGGAAAGACTGTCTTTGTGGTGACTCTGGGTTTAACTGTTCAAGTTTCTTAAATCTGTCTAGATGTATTTCACTTTTGACTTTGTTCATTTCGGTGTGTGCTTTTGAAATGCAGCTTCAAAAATCCGTGCTATGTCTTAAGTCCAAGGCAGCAGTTTAAGCTAGTGCCATCTGGTGGTGATGGGCAGAGTTAAATCACCGTTTCTTTGATGTGAAGCTTTTTTCCTATCATGAAAGTTTCTATTTTAGATGAAATGAAAGCTTATTAAATGAAGGATTAATGAAATTAAGAAAAAAAATTCTCTCCTTCAGCAGATATTTATTGCACACTTGCTTTTTGCCTGGTGTTGAAAGATCACATTCCCCCTCCTCATGGAGCTTATGTTCTAGTAAGGGGAGATGGACAAAAAGTATAAACATTTGCTGTGGGAAAAATGAGGCAAGGTGAGGGGGAGACAGTGTTCAGGTAATGGGGTGTAGCGTTTCAAGTAGCAGGATGGTCAGAGGTATCTCCCTGAGAAGGCATTCTTCTACCATTGCTGGTTTAAGACATTTAGATGTTTTAAGCACTGAAGATTATGGTGTTTCCTCTGGTCATATGTAATTTGAAACAAAAAGGATAGTACATTTTAAAACAGTATAAGTCCTGAAGTTATATTTTCCAAGATGATTACTTTATTGCTTTTGTTGAAATATGTTATTTCAAAAACATTTTTTCTTAAAATACTCCAGTTTTACTGATGCTCTGAGCATGTGTTGTGAATGGCCGGTTGTTTAATTGCACATGAAAGCTAGGCTTGGTAGGGGGAATGGAAAGAGCATTCAGACCCTCTTGAGAGTAGGCACTGGCAAGTAAATTGGTCAGAGCAGTGGCACTGTAGTGAAGTTCAGTGGGAAAAGGGATGCTTGTATATTAAGAAAGGCCTATTTTTCAGTCATAGTAAAGTCTAAGTATAAACTATTTACTCATGAAATAAGTATAAGATTAGTATAGTGATTTTATGATTTAAAATTTGCTTCTCAAGTTATGTTTGCTGAAGGGCTAGCTAGCATTTTAATCTCCAGTTTATCACAGACCAATAATGTTATAAAATATATGAAAGAAAATTATTAAAATTGTTTTAATACATGAGCCTCTCTTTGTTTTAGTTTTTTACCTTTTTTGCTGCCTTCTGTTTTTCTCTCTGGGTTAAATGAGTATTTTTCTCTTTTACTATTTCGTCATAAAACCTCCTTCTGTATTCTTTTTTTTCCCTCCCCATCTCTTCTGTTTGTATGGCCATAGTAGAATACAGTGTTGTGGGGTGTGTTTATGTATGTTATGAATGATATTTGTCATTTAGAAAATTATGTAGTTTCTCTTTAACCCTCCTATGGCTTTTGGGTTATTTTTGATGAATAGGATTTGGCCCTGTAAGGAATACCACCACAGCTGGGATATGCGGGTTCCTTGGCCCTTATTGGTATCGGTTCCTTGTTCAGCACTTTAAACAAGGAGAGATTCAAAGGAAAAACTGATTGGTAAATGGGCTTTTGGTAAAACATTGACTATACAGAGGAATATGTAGAAAGATGAATCTTCTTGAGAGCAGATTATAATACTTCTTGCTTATAACTGCATTCTCTGCAACATTGTTTATATGATGGACACATGATGAATGCTTGTTTCTGGTGTCAGGTCATTTTCTTTCAATGAGCCTCTCCTTGGCATTCATTGATGCAGTTTCATACTTGGTATCAAAAGAAAAGAAAGCAATGATATAAACAAATCTTCCTAAACAAATCATAATTAGAAACATCTATGATGAATTTTTAATAAACTGAATTTTAAAATTTTATTATTTTTCAAACTGGGAGTGTTTTGCTATGGAATAAAAGGTATATCTCTATTAAGCAAGAGGCAGACCATCTTAATCTCTGGACATTTTCTCCCCAAGAACACTGTTGCTGTTTTCGTTTTTTTTCCCTTCTTTTCTTCTTTTAGCTTGCCTGCTGGCTGTTAAGAGTAGAGGTGGCAGACGGTCCTGATATACTATTGGGCAGAGAATCTGCTGGTTTTTATTTGGCATAATAAATGATTGAAAACAGAGTGATATTTTGTTACAGTTCTAATAAAGCCAATGCAGTGCTGATTCTTACAGTGCATTAATTTTAAGCTCCAGAAACAACTGCCTTAGTATACTGGGTACTGTAAATATCCCTGGAATATATGAAGAAAATCCCAAGCATTAGGCAAACGTGATAGAAATCACATATTGCAACTTTTCTGAAAGCACATAAAGGATGGGGCTCATATTTTCAGGGATAATCTCTCAATAAAATTTTCTTACTGTTGGTCTGTTCTTTCCCTATCCCTCACATTGGTGGAATAAGCAAATCAATTAATTTCTCAGTGGCAATCACTATAGAGCTTGCCTCCTAGTAATAATTCCAACCTGAGTTTGTTTTCTAAATTAAAATGGCATATTCCCTATTAGTTTTTTTGTTTATGATCACAGGTTAGAATAATTCTCCCACCTGCACACATTTTCATATCTGCTAGTTTTTGTCATGGGAAGCAATGGAGCAGAGGAATGCTTTCTTCCTTTGCTGTGATACCTAATTTTGGAAGATGTACTAATTGGAGAATGTTTGATGTAGGAGATGGTAGCATAGTCCAAAAACGCTTGGTAAGAACTTGCTGAATAACGTTCTTTCTTGTGGATTGGGCTTTTTTGTTTGTTTGTTTTGCATCTTTTGATCTATCTGGACTATTTTTCTTATCTTTTGGCATTCCATAAAGTAGAACTTTACAAATCAAATAATAGGTAACTTTTTATTAGGGTCTTTGTTTCTACTCCTTACCCAAATCTTCTCAGACTGAGCTTTTTTTTTTTTTTTTTTTAAGAAATCTGAAAAGCTATTTTTTAGTGAATCTTATTTTCTCCTTACTATTTTCCATTGAAGGTTTTTAGGTTGACTCGATTTCAAGCATACTTAGTAATACACGGGTTAATAGCTGTTGAACCTTTTTATTTAATAACTTGAACAAAGTAGTGGTGTTCAGTGAGTATTTTTAGAGATAATAATCTATTTCTAACTTGCCTTTCCACATCAATGAGGGAGCACAGATATTTTTTGCCCAAGAATATTCCATCAGTGTCCTGGAGCCTGCCTGCCTATCTTGTTTCCAGCTTGTCTGTTAACACTGCTAACCAGATTTATAATAGATTTATAGTTACAGGATTAGATGTGGTATACTGGGTTTTTCTTCCTCTTTTCCTTTTCCCACCTTCCATTAACTAGTGCTGTTCTATGATAGAAATTGCAGATTACTTTGGCTTTTTGTATTCATCTGTATTTTGAAAAGAGAAAAAAATGTTTCTAGGTTTCAAGAACCATGAAGTCTGAGATTCTGCTCTACTTGCCATGAGTTAGCCTGCCACATTTTGATATATGTTTCTAGGTATCTCATGGCACAGCAAGCTGCCTGTACTTCAAGTTTGCATTGGTTCCCTTGCCTTTAAGGTTCCACAGGGGCTGTGTGGAGGTGTCCCCAGGTTGGAGCTATCCACAGAGTAGATATGTGTCATAGCTAGGAAACCCATAGTCTTGCTAGGAAATCTGCCCAGCTTTTATCCAAAGAGAGACTTATCTTTATTAATCTGGTCAGGAGCAAATCTGTTCACTGCCCCCTCCCCCAGGAGATATAGTATCTCTGTCTTCTATAGTTATATGCTATATTGATATCCTTGAAAAGATAACCTGGAAGAGTGACTGACTTAAGATGTGCAGAAACATGAGAGACCCATGGATGATTGTCTCTTAATACTTGGTTGTAGCAGAGTCAGAACTGTGTCCTTCTGGTTCTGTTCCAGTGTGTTTCTCTCAAATCAGAATGTAGAAAAACTAGTTAAAGTGATCAACATGAAGGAGGCACAGATTCCTGTGTGTGAGAACTGTTGCTTTTGTTTGATAAGGCCTAAAATAGTGGGTGTTCATTGGAAGAACTGATGCTAAAGCTGAAACTTCAGTACTTTGGCCACCTCACGCGAAGAGTTGACTCATTGGAAAAGACTCTGATGCTGGGAGGGATTGGGGGCAGGAGGAGAAGGGGACGACAGAGGATGAGATGGCTGGATGGCATCACTGACTCAATGGACGAGAGATTGAGTGAACTCCGGGAGATGGTGACGGACAGGGAGGCCTGGCATGCCGCGATTCATGGGGTTGCAAAGAGTCGGACACGACTGAGCGACTGAACTGAACTGAACTGAAAATAGTGGGTAAGTAATGTTTGCTAGAATCACATCAGCTGCTCCGGAGTATGTGTCCTGAGTAGCCTGTCCTCATGCTCCCATAGTCCTGAGCACACGGCACTGTCCTGCTACTGTCTTCCCCACCAGATGATGTGCCATTACTGAGGTAGGGAATATACACTATTCATTTTTGTGTCTTTATATCTGTCAGGGTTGCCTGTCATTATAATAGGTTTCTAGTAGCTGTTTGTTGAATGGGATTAATGAATAAATAAAGGAGTAGAGACTCTAATTCAAATCTAGTTGATGTTTTGTTTGTTTAATCAGATTCCTTACTCCAATTTGAGACTGTACCATTTTGATAAAAAGTGTACTGAGAGTAGGTCAAAGATTTGTTGCCTGAATGGGTTAATCTTAATCCTACTCTTGTGTTGGATTAGAAAAACTGGGTTAGAAACAGAATAAATAGCTTGTGTGAAATCTTTCCTAAGCCTTATTTAATTCATCCATTATCCTTTTCTCTGCATATTGATTATCTTGATCTCTAGGACCTGTTTTCTTCTGGTCCTATGTGTTTTCAGGAAAAATAAAAATTTAAGTGACATTTTTGCTATTCACCTTTTTCTAAAGATGACTGAGAAAACTCTATAGCAAAGTTAACAACCTATGTTGTGTCAGTTGCTCAGTCGTGACCGACTCTGCAACACCGTGGACTGGAGCTCACCAGGCTCCTCCATCCATGGGATTTTCCAGGCAGGAATACTGGAGTGGGTAGCCATTTCCTTCTCCCCTTATATTGAGTCACGAGTAATTTTATTTTATGGTGAATTTGCTTGTAGAGGTTAGTTCGATCCCAATGCTGTCCATCAGTGGCTTGTTTTAGGTCTAGATGGAGTTATAGTTTTGAGTAGAATGTGAGTTTGGATCTCTGTTTCTAGGAGCCTGGGAGACTTTCCCAGGGGTGTATTTCTGCTTCAGCCAAGACATAACCTTAGTACGCAAATGGAGGCCGGCTTCCTGTTCTTAGTGCTGGCCCAGATGCTCCTCCATATGCAGCCCTCTTTGAGTCCTGGCGTCCCCACACTTCAGAATCTTGGAGAAGCAATCTAAGAACTGCTAGGCAGTATGTGCACTGTCTCTTTTGAGAGATGAGTAACGTGATAAATTATTTTAAACCAGAAATGACAGAATTGTTTTGGCAGGTCTGTGTATTCACATCTGTGTTGGATTTATAAGTTCTTGCAAAAAGTGTATTTAGTAGTATAAAGGGGAATAATGATTCATAAGCTTTTTCAAATTCAGATCTACAATTCATTTATACTTAATTATATCCTGATTAATATCATTTTGAATGGCTTTATGTGGTTTTCTAGGAACTCCTCAGGTCAGAAGTTTTGGGAAAGAGTAGTTTCATTGTAGTTGGGGAAGCATTTTTCTAAGAGTGTCTGTGTGTATTGAGTTGCATACATTGTGTGGAATGTAAAGCCTTAGCAGGTGGAAACTGATGATTATTTAATGAGGTTATTTTTGTCTGAGGTTTTCTCAGGTTGAAAGACTCTGCTGGACTACTGAGAACACCAGCTTCTTTCTTATTCTGTTGAGGTCTCTGTAAAAACACCCACAGCCACTTTGGGACTTATTTATTCCTACTTTCACTGAAATAATTCATAGTTCCAGGATCCAGAAGTCTATTGAAAGAATACAAGTACTGAACCTTTAGGGATAGTGGGTTAGCCTGAGCATTTGGGATTGTTTTTGTCAGTTGGCCTTATCCTCTGTCACATTTTCCCCTACTGTAGTTAATCAAGTATTTGTTTGTTTTACTCAGTGTGGACATGTTACTGTACCAAATATGAAAAAGTTAGACTTGTCCACTCTTAGGAAAGCTGTATAGTTGAAATAGGACATTTCTGTGGAAATGTTAGGTGAAAAAACAGTATAAGATAGCTAAAAAGAAGATAAGGTAAAATATTTACTATAGTAATAAAATAATTTGAATTTGGGCTAGAGTCTTAGAGATCTTTCTAGAGTAGTTGGTGCTTGACTAGTACTAAAGGCTGTGTTGGATCTAATAGATGGAGAAAGAGGGGAAGGGTGTGAGCAGGGTTGGGGGCAGTAGTTTGAGTCAGTTCTAGAAGAGTAGAAGAGCTTTACAGGTGGTGTGAGCAACCATGAAGCAGGTAAAAGGTGATTCTGATGATATGTTTTCGTATTATTCATGTTCACTACAAAGACTACTGCTGCAGCTTAAATATAAGCCTGATCATAATTATCTAGTAAAGAAAAGCTGATACAGATCCATCTTAAAATATGACTTCTAAAAGTTAGTCTTCTTTTTTACAGTTGTCTGAGTAATTCTCTGAATAGCCTTAATTATTATACAGTTAGCATTTATAATTGTGATTTTATCAGCAAGAAGAAAATAATTCAGATAGTGAACTCTTCTAGACCTTGAAGACCTGAAATATTGTTAGGTACGTTGGAAATTAGTGCATTGTGTTATTCTCTTCTCAGTAGAAGACTTTCAGCATGTCTCCCCAGTCCTCTCTTTCTTGATAACAACTTTATTGAGATATAATTCATGTATTATAAAATTCATCTGTTTAAATTGTACAACTCAAAAGCTTTAATATGTTTGCAAAGTTGTCCACCCATCACCACAATTATAGAATGCTTCATTACCTCTGAAAGGAAATCCCATACCCTTTAGCTGTTACTCCTCAAGCCCCCATTTTTCCTCAGTCATAAGCAACCGGTAAAATATTTTCTGTCTCAACAGGTTTGCTTATTTTGGATATTTCACATAAATGGAATCATCTATGTGGTCTTTCGTGACTAGCATCTTTAACTTAGGATAATGTTTTTAAGCTTCATTCATATTGTTGCGTGTATCAGTACTTCATTTCTTTTTGTGGCTGCCTAATATTCCACTGTATAGATACACCGCAATTTGTTTATCCATTAATCAGTGTCCATCTTTTGGCAGTGATGAATGATGCTGCTATGAACATTCATGTACAAATTTCTGTGTGAACCGAAGTATTCATTTCTGTTGGGTAAATACTGAGGACTTCTGTTGCTAGGTCTATAGTAAGAATGTTTAGCTTTTTGCAAGTTTTCCAGAGTGATTGTACCACTCACTAGCGGTGTATGAGAGCTTCAGTCCTCCCATATCTCCCATTATCACTTTTTACCATGTATCTTTTTGATTATAGCCATCCTTCTGGATGTGACAAGATATTGTGGATTTGGTTTGCATTTGCCTGATGACCAATAAATTGCTTTTTCTCATGTTTGTAGTTTGGTTGAGTATATAGAGCATAAAAATTAAAAGATGCTTAACAGTACTTTTTAGCTTAGATATGTTATAAAAATGTTTTGGAGGGAGATAGTGGCGACTCACTCCAGTGTCCTTCCCTGGAGAATCCCAGGGATGGGGGAGCCTGGTGGGCGGCCATCTATGGGGTTGCACAGAGTTGGACATGACTGAAACAACTTAGCAGCAGCAGCAGTGAGAGAATGCCCTGTGAGAATGCGACTTGAATTGAGCTTTGAANAGAATCCCAGGGATGGGGGAGCCTGGTGGGCGGCCATCTATGGGGTTGCACAGAGTTGGACATGACTGAAACAACTTAGCAGCAGCAGCAGTGAGAGAATGCCCTGTGAGAATGCGACTTGAATTGAGCTTTGAAGAAAGGAATTTAGCTAAAACTGTGATTATAAGGTGTTTTAGCAAGGTGATAGCATAAACAAAGACTTGCAGATAGAAATATACATATTGTGTTGGGAAAGGGGACTGGATGGACCTGTGAAGGGATACAAAAGGGAACCATAGCTAAATTTGGATAGGTAGGTTGTGCTAGATTGAGAGACTCAGAATATGAATTTGCTCTTGGAAGTATAAATATTTATTTAACGTATATATATTTTTAATATATTGTTGTTGTGTTCTAGTCACTAAGCTGTGTCCAACTCTTTTGTGACCCCATGGACTATAACCCACCAGGCTCCTCAGTCCATGGGATTTCCCAGGCAAGAGTACTGGAGTGGGTTGCCATTTCCTTCTCCAGGGGATCTTCCCAATCCAGGGATTGAACCTGTGTCCCCAGTGTTTATTTAGTCTGATTAAATATAAACCATTTTAGGTTTATCAGTCTGATCAAAATATAAATCAAGGTTAGCAAGCAGGTTTCCTGTTGTATGCTAATTGGTTAGTTGGTGGTGGCAGCCTAGATCTCTGTATTGAAAAGAATGATATATTCAGTTGGGCCAGAGTGTGGTGATTGAATAGTGAGGCCCACTTTTAATATGGTATGGAAGAGTTTTCACAGGAACAATAATTTCCCATTTCTAGGTAGACAGATAAGAAACATGAAAAGAAGTTAATGGCATAATATTGTGGGGGCAAAGTGCTTGTGAATTCTACTCTGACATTCCTTTTGATTTCTGGGGAATTTACTTAATTACCTTTATATTTCTAATATCTTTGACTCAGTCCTCATTCTCTTTCAGCCTATCACCTTCCCTTATTCTTTCCTTTGGACTGTTACTTTAGTCCCCTAACTGATCTCCTTTCTCAAATCCAGCCTGTAACATAGCCCATCAGAACTGTCTTGATTAAATGCATATCTAATCAGTACTAACAATGATCCAACTCTTGCTATATATACTGTGATGCCAAAGTTATTGAGTCATGGAATTTGTCCTATCAAAGTTTATGGATTTTGGCCTTCCTGAGACTGTGGGGTATACTGAGTATTATTAGGTTTCAGACAGAAGTACACCCATGCATGTGCTTGCATGTGCACGTGCACACACACACATACACACACACACAAACACTAAGTAACATTGAAAACAAATTTAAGTCTGCCTAGAGTTTTCTGTGATGTGAGTATAGTAAGTGCCTAATTGACTGACCCCTCCTGCAATTAAGAATCATAAGTTTTGGGCAAAACAGATTTACAGGACTCCAGAAAGCAAAAGTAAACAGACTTTAGAGGGGAGTCAAAACTTGCAAGAAAGGACTGGCTGGCACAGGGTGAATTTTCTGTTGCGGTCCCTCTGTCCTAAGGATGGGTCAGACTTACAGAGTGGGAGTCTGTCGGGGAGAGTGGGGGGGTCCGTCTGTCCTAAGGATGGGTCAGACTTACGTACTCTCACGGAAGGTAGGCAGTCTTTCTGGTCTGAGGAGGAGAGCTGGATTAGGGCTTCCCTTGTGGCTCAGTCAGTAGAGAGTCTGCCTGCAGTGTAGGAGATGCAGGTTTGATCCCTGGATCGGGAAAGTGCCCTGGAGAAAGAAATGGAAACCCACTCCTGTGTGCTTGCCTGCAAAATCCCATGAACACTTGACTGGGAAGTTCCTTGAGCACAAGAACCTGGTGGGCTACAGTCCATGGGGTGACAAGAGCCAGACACGGCTTAGAGACTAAACCATCACCAGGGCAATTACGGCCCTCAGAAGGAAGAGAGACCTCTGGAAGAAAGAGCAGGAGAAGAGCTCCAAATCGTGTCAGGGCCAGTTAGCTCTCCTCTGTCAGCAAGCGATAGAGCAAGTCGATTTAAAAAANTGAAAAGAATGATATATTCAGTTGGGCCAGAGTGTGGTGATTGAATAGTGAGGCCCACTTTTAATATGGTATGGAAGAGTTTTCGCAGGAACAATAATTTCCCATTTCTAGGTAGACTGAGATAAGAAACATGAAAAGAAGTTAATGGCATAATATTGTGGGGGCAAAGTGCTTGTGAATTCTACTCTGACATTCCTTTTGATTTCTGGGGAATTTACTTAATTACCTTTATATTTCTAATATCTTTGACTCAGTCCTCATTCTCTTTCAGCCTATCACCTTCCCTTATTCTTTCCTTTGGACTGTTACTTTAGTCCCCTAACTGATCTCCTTTCTCAAATCCAGCCTGTAACATAGCCCATCAGAACTGTCTTGATTAAATGCATATCTAATCAGTACTAACAATGATCCAACTCTTGCTATATATACTGTGATGCCAAAGTTATTGAGTCATGGAATTTGTCCTATCAAAGTTTATGGATTTTGGCCTTCCTGAGACTGTGGGGTATACTGAGTATTATTAGGTTTCAGACAGAAGTACACCCATGCATGTGCTTGCATGTGCACGTGCACACACACACATACACACACACACAAACACTAAGTAACATTGAAAACAAATTTAAGTCTGCCTAGAGTTTTCTGTGATGTGAGTATAGTAAGTGCCTAATTGA
Organism: Oreotragus oreotragus; assembly: GCA_006410675.1. Classification (NCBI taxonomy): domain Eukaryota; kingdom Metazoa; phylum Chordata; class Mammalia; order Artiodactyla; family Bovidae; genus Oreotragus; species Oreotragus oreotragus. The sequence continues at coordinate 605,980 of SJYX01018147.1, read as the reverse complement.
CTGACCCCTCCTGCAATTAAGAATCATAAGTTTTGGGCAAAACAGATTTACAGGACTCCAGAAAGCAAAAGTAAACAGACTTTAGAGGGGAGTCAAAACTTGCAAGAAAGGACTGGCTGGCACAGGGTGAATTTTCTGTTGCGGTCCCTCTGTCCTAAGGATGGGTCAGACTTACAGAGTGGGAGTCTGTCGGGGAGAGTGGGGGGGTCCGTCTGTCCTAAAGATGGGTCAGACTTACGTACTCTCACGGAAGGTAGGCAGTCTTTCTGGTCTGAGGAGGAGAGCTGGATTAGGGCTTCCCTTGTGGCTCAGTCAGTAGAGAGTCTGCCTGCAGTGTAGGAGATGCAGGTTTGATCCCTGGATCGGGAAAGTGCCCTGGAGAAAGAAATGGAAACCCACTCCTGTGTGCTTGCCTGCAAAATCCCATGAACACTTGACTGGGAAGTTCCTTGAGCACAAGAACCTGGTGGGCTACAGTCCATGGGGTGACAAGAGCCAGACACGGCTTAGAGACTAAACCATCACCAGGGCAATTACGGCCCTCAGAAGGAAGAGAGACCTCTGGAAGAAAGAGCAGGAGAAGAGCTCCAAATCGTGTCAGGGCCAGTTAGCTCTCCTCTGTCAGCAAGCGATAGAGCAAGTCGATTTAAAAAAACCATAGACATATGAGATGTTGAAAACCTGGATATTATTATCAGCCCCCTAAGCCTAATTAATACTTTAGAGCAATATATCCAACAACTGCAGAGTATTCTTTTCCAGTTCACATGGAGTATTCATAATACATCATATACCAGGTCATAAAATAAGCATGAATATATTTAAAAGATTTGAATTCCTACTGAATATGTGCTTTAATTACAACCAAATTAAAAAAAAAAAAGGAATCAATAAAAGTTCTAGGAAGACCCCAGATACTGGGGAACCCAGTCCATTCAAAACCTGAAGATTATTCTTGCTGCTGCTGCTAAGTTGCTTCAGTCGTGTCCGACACTGTGCGACCCTATAGACGGCAGCCCACCAGGCTCCCCCGTCCCTGGGATTCTCCAGGCAAGAACACGAGTGGGTTACCATTTCCTTCTCCAATGCGTGAAAGTGAAGTTCCTCAGTCATGTCCAACTCTTCGTGACCCCATGAACTGCAGCCTGCCAGGCTCCTCCGTCCATGGGATTTTCCAGGCAAGAGTACTGGAGTGGAGTGCCATTACCTTCTCCGTTATTCTTGCTAATTACATGTTTTTGACTTCTCATTGCTAATATTGACATGAATATGCATTTTTACATAGTGGGATANTTCGTGACCCCATGAACTGCAGCCTGCCAGGCTCCTCCGTCCATGGGATTTTCCAGGCAAGAGTACTGGAGTGGAGTGCCATTACCTTCTCCGTTATTCTTGCTAATTACATGTTTTTGACTTCTCATTGCTAATATTGACACGAATATGCATTTTTACATAGTGGGATATTAATACAGAGGAACACAGAATGGGTTACATATGAATATTGAAATCTGTGTTTGGATTTTTTCCTTAGCTTTATTGAGAGGTAATCATGTGGAAATTTTTAAAGGCCAGAGTGGTGAAGGAAGTAGAATTCCATTATTATACACACTTTGTGAAATAGGAATTTGTTACAAGGTACTATAATTCTTCCTAATTGGTGTTTACATTGTTAGTGATGGGAATCTTTATTCCAAGAATAGGAGATTACTGCCATATTTATTTCACTCTTCAAGTTTGTTAGCTTACTGGAAGGTTGCATGTTTTATCAGGCTGAGTTTACAAGTTCTTTTGATTCTTAAAGGTCAAAGAACTGATCCTCTTTTGTTGTACTGAAGGAGAGAAACCATGTAATTTTCTTATTAAATGCTTCCTTTAAATGCTTGGCTTTCTTCCTCATGCTTCTTGGAGTTGTCACTGCTAGAATTTTTTTTTTTTTCTTTTCCAGTAAATGTCAGTATATAGAGAGTATATACTACATTCTGAAGTAAATTGTGGCTGAATCACATTTAATGTATAAAATTTTATTAATAAAATTGAGTTATCATGAAAGAAATCACATGGAAACTGTTTAATGATCTTTTAGAGAGTCTAGAATTTCAACCAGGTGTTTATTTTGATTTAAGTAGAATTACTCCTACATGCACATAGGTTATGTAATTTGTCATTTACAGCTTATCATTACGGAAGTTTTTGCTTGTTAGAAAATTAGGTTAAAACAACTGTTTTATTGTTGTTCAGTCACTCAGTTGTGTCCAGCTTTTGCTATCCCATGGACTGCAGCACACCAGGCTTCCCTCTCCTTCACTGTCTCCCTGAGTTTGTTCCACCTCGTGTTCATTGAGTTTATGATGCCATCCAACTATCTGATCCTCCGTCTTCCCCTTCTCCTCATGCCCTCAATCTTTCCCGGCATCAGGGTCTTTTCCAATGAGTTGGCTGTTTGTATCAGGTGGCCAGAGTATTAATAGTTTCAACTTTACATCAGTCCTTCCAGTGAATATTCAGGGTTGATTTCCTTTAGGATTGACTGGTTGGATCTCTTTGCTGTTCACTGGACTCTCAAGAATCTTCTCCAGCACCACAGTTCGAAGCATCAGTTCTTTGGCACTCAGCATTTTTTATGGTCCAACACTCACATCCGTTCATGACTAACGGAAAAACCATAGTTTTGACTAGATAGATCTTTGTCAGCAACATAATGTCTCTCTCTTTTTTAATATGCTGTTTGGCTTCGTCATAGCTTTTCTTCCAAGGAGCAAGCATCTTTTACTTTTGTGGCTGCGGTGATTTTGGAGCCCAAGAAAATAAAGTCTGTCACTGTTTCCATTTTCCCCAATCTATTTGCCATGAATTGATGGGACCGGATGCCATGATCCTACTTGTTTGAATGTTCAGTTTTAAGCCAGCCTTTTCATTCTTCTCTTTTACTCTCATCAAGAGGCCCTGTAGTTCCTCTTTGCTTTCTGCCATTAGGGTGGTGTTATTTGCATATGTGAGGTTATTGATATTTTTCTTGGCAGTCATGATTCCAGCTTGAGCTTCATCCAGCTGAACTTTTCACATGATATACTCTGCATTTAAGTTCAATAAGCAGGATGACAGTATTCAACCTTATTGTACTTCTTTCCCAGTTTTGAACCAGTCTGACTAAACGTGTATACTCTGCATTGCAAGGCAGATTCTTAACTGCTGGATCATCAGGGACATCCCTGTAAAAATTATTTTTATCTTGATCTTGTAGTTTCCTTTCTTAAAGAAGAAAATTCATGATCAATATGGTCAAAGCTAAAATAAAGTTGTAGAATCTGTATGAAGTTTAGCTGCTGCTTTGAATGTTCTAGTTGATGGAAATGAGAAGCCATATTAAGATTCTGTTATGAAAGATTCACTTAAGAAATTGGCTTTTGAAGAGTATCATTGTTTTCTTCTTTGAGAAACAATGAAACTGGCTGATCTCAAAGAGATCTTTTATTTTAGCATATTTAGCAGTGAATGATATTAAAGTATTGCTACCAGCTTGGTTTGTCTTTCATTTAGTACTAGGTAGGTGAAACTCAGACTGAAAGGCAGTCACATAGTTTATTGAAACTTTTTAAGGTTCATTTGCCTTTTGTGATAATGTAAAATAGGAGACTTGAATCTTTTAAGTTTTCTGCTAACAAGTTATAAGATATTGAACTATGTACACAGCTGTGCTGCAGATCAGTTGCTTTCATGTACAGGGGTTCCTAATAACTGTGCTTCAGTCTCTGTCTTCTCTTTTGCAGTGGGCTCTTTAGCAGTCTGATAATGTGTACAGTGGGCGTCCCTGTTGGCTCATTGGTAAGGAATCCAGTCTGCCTGCCAGTGCTGGAGACACAGGTTCTATCCCTGGGTTGGGAAGATTCCCTTCAAGAAGGAAATGGCAAACTACTCCAGTATTCTTGCGTGGAAAATCCCGCAGACAGAAGAGCCTGGCAGGCTCCGGTCCTTGGGGTCGCAAAAGAGTTGGACGTAACTTAGCAACTAAACAACAAGAAATGCCTACAGTCTCATTCTCAGAGTAGTCTTTCAAATGCATAAATAAAATACATAGGATTACTTGCTACCAAGTTACCCCTGCTTTTCACTCCAACCTCATATTTATCATTTATTGACTATGGATTAAGAGGTTTTGTTATAGAAAGAATTAAATTAGAACTCCTCTGCTTCTTAAAATACTTGATTCTAAACTTGTGGAAGGTCTCCTTTGATGATGAAATATCTTGAACTAATACAAAATTCCTTACATTATAATTTATTTGACTCTTTATTCTGTATCTACCCTACCAAACACTCTTTAATTTTTAATGTTAAAATACATGACCTATAGTAATAGGTTTACTTACCTACTTATTTACAACTATTGAAAGATTTGTAACAGCCAGAGAACATATTAAACTTTTTTTTTTGAGTATCCATTTGAACAAAGAATGATGGTAGGAATATGAAACAAAACAAAAGGCTCTTTCCTTCATTGGACTTTAAAACGTAGTTAGGGAGACTTCTGCATCTTAAACAACATCACAAGGCTTAAGGAGATTAAGAAACCAGTGAAAACACACATTTTTAAACCAGAATGTATGCTAGGAATATTTTACTGGAAGACTTAATAGTGTTCTTTTCACCATAGCACAAAGCCTTAATATATGGTAAAGTTTCCAATGAGTGTTACAGATTTTAAGTTTTAGAGCCCTCACATCATGAAATAGATGGAGAGGGAAAACTTCAGAAATAGAACTATATATATTCCAGAGAATGGGTCAGTTGGTCAAACAGTTGGTCAAAACATGAGACTGACTGCATGACTTTGTTTTGAGGATTGGTTATGGTAGTTCAACTGCAGTGACTGTGTCCACCCTCCCCCCCCACTGCCCCCAGCTTTGTTTAGGAATAATTGACAAAGTTGTAAGATGTTTAAGATATATAGTGTCAATGGAAGTAGTAAACAATCTGTAATAGGAATAGAAAAGAGTTTTATTTGAGCCAAACTGAAGACTATAGCCTGGGAGACATCCTCTCATATAGTCTGAGGAACTGCTCTGGAGAAGCATGGTTTCCAACATAAAGAACATCAAACAAGTCATAGATACATTCTTTCAAGGTTTCAAAACAAACACACATAAGTTTGTACGTAGCCAGTCAATAATGGTCTTGACCTGAGAAGGGAGTCTTATCATCAGAGGAGTACCTGCATTGGCCTTCCAAAAAGGGAGGCATTTAATCTTTATTTTTAACATGAACATTCTTTACTTTTGGTTAGTATACCCATTTCTTTAATAATAAAACAAATGTAAAATGTATGCTTGATAGGCCACAAATAGGTTCTTTTAGTTATTATAAAATTCAAGTTAAATTATGAGTTAAGTCATCATAATGACTTCCCTGTATGTAAAAATTTCTTTCATCAATAGTGTGATGATTTGATATACATACATATTGTGAAAGGATTCCTGTAATAGAGTTAATTAGCACATCTATCACCTCACCTGTGTGTGTAAGCATTTAAATTCTGCTCTCAGGAAATTTCACTTATATAGTGTATCAGCTCTAGTCACCATGTTATACATTAGATCCTTAGGCCGTATATAACTGAATATTTTGTATCTTTTTATCAGCCTTTCCCTCTTTTTTTCATCTTCCAGCTCCTGGAAACAACTTTTATGCTTTCTTATAGTGACTAGTTTTTACATGGAAGTGTTAGAAGTACATTTGTGCAAGGTCTTAAAGTTTAAGATTAAACCTGCTGATTTGCTTCTTGATTTTGATGTGTACTCAACACAAGAAGGGGATGACAGAGGATGAGATGGTTAGGTGGCATCACCGACTCAGTGGACATGAGTTTGAGCAGGTTCTGGGAGATGGTGAAGGACATGGAACCCTGGCATGTCGCAGTCCATGGAGTCCCAAAGAGTCGGACACAACTGGGCAACTGAACAGTAACAACACGAGATAGAAAAAACAAGTTTAGGTGTCCTAATACTGCCTTCAGCATGTCAGTGTTTTGGCTTTCTGCCACCTGTTCCTGCTGCCCTCTTTACTTTCTCTCTTATGGCATGAATTGGGTAGAGGTGGCTCACATAGTAATTTATGTAGAGCTTTGGTTAAATTCACAGCTGTCACCACCTGATAGCATGAACATCCAGAAGTGTTTTATCGAATAATTAAGTGATGCATGTTTCGCATTGCATCACTAGTATCTATCAGCCTTGGTACGCTTATGAATGAGTAGTTAGTGAATATCATGACTCAGTTGGAACAGTTTTGTTGTTCTGGTCAAACAGCCAAATTGGATTATCACATGCCACTTAATAGTATTCATGGAATGATTACAGTGGAGAAAACTTGTGATAGCTATTTGAAATGGCTTTGTATTTGTCATATTCATATTACATATACTTCTAAAATAAAATTGGTAGACAATTACGAAGCAGTATTTTTCCCAGCACCAAACTATAAGCATAGCCTAACATTTTGCTGTTTTGAGCAGTAGTACCTTAGTTTTTATATTCCCTAGGCATTTCAGTGTTATTTTTTGATGCTAGATTTTGAATCATGGCTAGATATTAAATGTCACAAAAGTTTCGTTTTTGTCCCTTGGGGCCTAGCATAGTGATACTAAATAAATATTTACTGTATTGAATTCTGGTTGTGGTTGTTTAGTTGCTAAGTTTGGCCTGATTCTTTGCGACCTCATGGACTGTAGCCCGCCAGGCTCCTTTGTCCATCAGATTTCCCAGGCAAGAATAGTCCATTTCCTTCTTGGAAGGAAGGAATTTTCCCTATCCAGAGATCGAACCTGTGTCTCCTGCACTGCAGATGGATTCTTTACCACTGAGCCACCTGGGAAGCCCCGTTGAATTCTGGTAGCCAAACAATAATGTCAGAAAATATATAGCTCTTTATCATAAACTAGAAATGTGTTTCATATCAATTACCAGTGACTATTAGCCATCTTTATTTCAGAGGGAGACTTTATAATGTGTAATAATTTATACAACCAAATACATTTAATTTTTTTTAGCTGTTGAATTAATATCACAACTAGACTGCTCATTAAAAATTTATGTCTTAATCATAAGGCACAAAGCCTACATAATTATTTAAGCACTTATTCTTGGTTGGAAAAAGTCTATCTAAGTAAAGTCACTGTTTTTTAATTTGCTATATGCTTCAGTTCAGTTCAGTTGCTCAGTCGTATCCAACTCTTTGTGACTCCATGAACCGCAGCACGCCAGGCCTCCCTGTCCATCACCAACTCCCAGACTTTACCCAGACTCATGTCCATTGAGTTGGTGATGCCATCCAGCCATCTCATCCTCTGTCATCCCCTTCTCCTCCTGCCCTTAATCTTTCCCAGCATCAGGGTCTTTTCCAGTGAGTCAGCTCTTCGCATCAGGTGGCCAAAGTATTGGAGTTTCAGCTTCAACATCAGTCCTTCTAGTGAACACCCAGGACTGATCTCCTTTATAGGATGGAATGGTTGGATCTCCTTGCAGTCCAAGGGACTCTCAAGATTATTTTTAGATTAAAAGAAAAAACAGAGGCATCCTAAAATTTAGTTTGTTCATAGACATACAAGTAAACCTACAAAATGGAGTCTTCCACTCCAACATGGATAAATATTTCAGAAGCAAGCAGCAGTGCTGCTTTATTATGTATTTCCCTTGCAAGTGTTAAAGGTACTTCCAAATGCCCAACCATTCCCCATCTATCACGTTTTTAGTGGTTACACTTTTTATCTATCATGAGTACAAAGGATTCTCTGTGCATTGATTTGTGTAAATTACTGGTTCAGAACAAAATTGGAAACTAGAGTATGCATTTAAGTTGTGTAGTTCATGTGGTATATTCTCATTTGAAAAGTGAAAAGTGTTATGAAAAATTGAAAGTATTGAACACATGACAAGTAAGCAAAAGTATTCTCCTGAAGTTAATTTGGAAATACTTAGTAAAGTTTTATATTGAGTTATCAGATGAATGAACTTAATTTTAAATTTAGTATTATGCTGAGGCCCATTATACTTGCTTTTATAGGAGTATTAAGAGATTTAGTGAATTAAAATTTCTTAGACTTTTCTTCAGATGTCTTTTTTTTTTGTTTTTCAGTAAACTTTTTTTTTTTTTT
>SJYX01018147.1:585248-597792 GCA_006410675.1 Oreotragus oreotragus | reverse complement strand
GGAGATTTCTGTGGAGAACGCCTCCTCATGAAATGCGACGGGATGGCCAAGAATCATTTCTCGACGTAGAAGGGAAGGGATATAGTCAGGCTTAGATTTTTTTTAAGTTTTATTTTTTTTTTGTTTTTCAGTAAACTTTTTTTTTTTTTTTTTACTTTATTTTTCTTTACAATACTGTGTGGTTTTGCCATACATAGATGTCTTATGACTGTAAAATGCTGAATGCAGAATGGGTGTGTGTGTGTATAGAAAGTAACATTTATTATCAGCTGCCTTTTCCCTATAAGTTAATCCAAGACAGTCTCCCAGTGTATCTTTTAAATTCAGTGTTGACAACTGTTCACATTCATGAAAAATTTTGTTTCTAAGAGTTAGGTTTGATGGTGATTTATGTTGCAGTGCAGTAATGGAGTATCTGTAGTCCATCCTTATCTTCTTGTTCACATTTGATGCTGCTGTTCTTGCTGGGATGTATCATATCATCGAACTATTAATTGTTCCCAGTACATAATATGACTTTAAAGGTCCAGTATGACCTTCAGTATACTCATTTTCCTGGTGGGTTGTCCAAGCTGAATGAACCTAGGTTCGATCTCTGGGTTGGAAAGACCCCCTGGAGAAGGGAATGGCCACCCACTCTAGTAATCTTGCCTGGAGAATTCCATGGACAGAGGAGCCTGGCGGGCAACAGTCCATGGGATCACAAAGAGTTGGATATGACTGAGACTGAGCAACTAAAAACATAAATTCATACTCAAATTTTAAATGTTAAAATGTGTATTGGGTGTGTATTTAAAATGTTTTTAAAAGATATAAGTGATTAAAAACATTTGGAAACCAAGTATTAATAAATAGCAGGTGGGTTAAAGTCAAATTACAGTTGGAATCAGAGAGGAAGGAGAATAATTTAAGATATATTGCACTTTTAGTTTTGAGAGGTAAGATAAGAATAAGTTGGGAGATAGAAGAATCACAGAAGGTTCCATTTTCTTATTTATAACTTCGTTAGCCTGGGGAATCTATGAGAACAAAGGGCAGACCTTTGCTCACTGTTCTATTCCCTGTACCTAACTGTGTGAGTGGCCAGGAGGAGAACAGTCAAGAGTCAGCTTCAGAAACGGCTGAATTTTCAGAGTGATACATTTATATCTGTTTAATTTACACACTACTGAAGTTCACTTCCATGCTTCTTGCCTTTACTGTTCTGGGAAATCAGGTTTTGTTGGCTGAATGTTATGACCCTCCCCCTCCCCGTGCTATTAATGGGGAGTAAATGTGGGCAGGGAACAAATGTAGGCTGTGCAGCAGCCCTGGTGCAAATGGCTGTGGCTTTATTAAACCTGTTCTTGGGAAGAAGTGCTACCTCTGCTACCTCCCCTGGGGGTTTAGAGAAACCTAGAGGTGTCCCTAGGAGGCTGCAAAAAGCTTCTCTTGACACTGAAGCAGTGCATTATAGCAATGTATTTAAAAATAAAAATCTTTATGCAAAGCCACTTGCCCTTGAGAAGGTTCTTGGTGTTACTTCTTACAGCCTCTGTGTGATTAATTTCTGTAATTGATTTGTATAGGAGGCATGAGTCTACTGAAACTTTTAAAATCACCTGCTTATGAAGTAGCTTGGGTTGGCAAACTATGGCCCCTGAGACAAATCTGGCCTATTACTTGTGTTTGTAAATAAAGTTTAACTTTTTAAATAAAGTTTTATTGGAACACAGCTGTGCTCATTTGTTTATGGTTGTTTTTGGCTGCAATAGCAGAGTTGAGTAGTTGTGACAGAGACTATGTGGGCCGTAAAACCTGAAATGTTTATTATCTGACCCCTCAGAAAAAGTTTGCCTAGCCCTGAGTGAGTTGAGCTTGCAGATATTTTATGAATTTCTCTTTCCTCAGTTTTTTTTTTCTTTTTCTTTTAAAGTTTAACACAGAAACTTACCTTTTATGAAATAGTATGGTGGAACGATTAACAACATAGAGTCTGAAGTAAAACTTTGTGAGATTGATCTTGCCTCAGTCACTTGTCAATTGTGTGACTTGGTGAATATTTCTCTTCCCTTTAGTTCCCTTTCTGGAAAGTAGGGCTAATAATAGTACTAACTCAAAGGTTTGTTCTGAGAATTCAATAACAAAGTGTCTAGTGTACAGCAGATGCTCAGTAAATAAATATTAGCTGTTTTCACTGCAGGTTTTTCTTTTTTCTTTGAAATCTGAAATAAAATGGTCAAGATCATACATCATGTCAGAAGTTTACACCCTCCCTCATACTTTGTCACTGGCTACACTGATTTCATTAGTGCTGCTATAGTTTCTTTTTAAAGATATTTCTCCAAACCCCAGGAAAGCTAGTTTGTGGTAAATTTTATTTAATATGATTTCTGTTGGTTAATCTATATTTATTTTTCAAACACTGACTTAATGAAATTCAGCCCAAGTTGTTATTGGACTGAGTGATTCTTACATAGAGAATTTGTCAGTGCTGTGAGACCTCATGTATCTGGTTGTCAGACTCACTGAGATCAAATTGCATTCTTTATCTGCTTTAATCAGATAGTGAGCATAATGAAATTCAAATTTATAGTTGTCCACAGAATTGATGCGAGGTAAATTGAAATTGACCCAATTTTCACTCGTTTATTTACTTACTTTGCTGCATGTAGTTGGATTTGTCTGTTGATTTAAAATATTGTAGACTTTACATGATCTTTGGTTTACATAGTACTAAACTAGTAACCTCGTTTCTTTTTAGTTCTGCTTTTTGTTCCTGCAGATATGTTAGAGCTATGAATAATTTTCTACAGATTTCAGGTTGCTTACTTTTGGAGGTTCCTTTCAGAGCAGCTTGTCTAAAACCAGTACGTTCTTTTGGTCTTAATTGAAGAAAAATAAGTTGTAAGGTTGAATTATCTTTCTTGTAATTCCTCAGGCATCTCAACATGTTAATTATCTGTTGATCTAGGAATGATCTGAAAAATATAGCATGTTTTTCTACCTACCATAGGAATCATCTATAAAATCCCACTCAGTTTGTTCTAGTTAAGTAGTAATTGTGTCTCTAAGATACCTTTAAGGCAGCCAAAAGGAAAATGGGAAATATCACTTATTTTATATGTCTTTTATATATGTGTGTGGTATATACATATATTTATTGCTCCTATTAAACAAACATACCAGGTCAGGTAGTGCTTTTATAGTATAAACCACATGATCTCTTTAGTTCTTCCCTCAACCATGTTGGTTTGCATTATTGAAGGTATTAGATGCTTAATAATATTATTAAAGTATGGCAAAAACCACCACAATATTGTAATGTAATTAGCTTCCAATTAAAATAAAAAAAAGAAAAAGAAAAACAAAATAATATTCATTAAAAGTAAATTCATTAAAATGGATAATGCAATAAAAATTGTTTATCCATTAGAGGCTATATAATTTTTTAAAATTATTTGATTATGCTGTTGTTGTTTAGTTGCTAAGTCATGTTCTACTCTTTGTGACCCATAAACTGATCTAACTTAACAAAAAATGTGTCTGAGTTCCTTCTATTTAGAGCTATCATATACCTGTAAAGCCAAAATGAAATAAAAAATAAAGCTAAAACCCAATGCAATTCCAATAGCATTCAGTTTATAAGCTTCGTGATCCTGTTTTGAGTTAGTCATGCTGGTGCTGCAGGGGTTGTGTGATGAGTCAGTCCTCCTACTCTGCATGAACTTCACTGCCTTTGCTCCTGCAGTCCAGCAGTTCTGCTTAGTGCCAGTATGGTGGCACTGAGCTCAGATGTTAAATTTGGTTGTAGGATAGTCTTCCAGTTGATCCAACATGTAAACTAAGCATTTTAGATTGTCATCAAATTTAAGTTCTTATAGCAAATTTATAGTTCATGGAGACCCTTTTTTTTGGACTACATCAGTCCCCAGGCTGCTTTGATGACTAAAACTAAAGTAGGCAGAACTTGGTTTATCATCATCTTGCATCTTTTTCCTTCATCAGTTAATATAGCTCATGACTTAGATTTTCCATAAACTTGTAATACAGATTAGGATGTGACAGTAAGATTTTTGATTTTAGATACTTATTCCAGATATCATATTTTATCAGGAATTAGTGTTATTACAAAATTACAAGATAATGAGGGAATTTTCTAGGCATTCATGCTAAATCAAAAGAGCAGATATTTTTGTGTGGAGGATGCTTGTCCCTGTCTCCTTTCATTTCAGCATGTAGCTGAATTTGTCTGTGAGAGAAATAGTTTTGTTGTGTTTAGAGAAATTGCCTGCCCTGATTCACTCAAAAAAAAAAAAAAAGGATTATCCAACTGTGAGAGTTAGGGCTAAGTTGGATGAGTGAGTAACTGGTACATCTTTCACTTCTTATGCTTCTTATTGGTTGTTTTTTTTGTTGCTTGACTCTGGAACCTTCACTTTTACATTTTGTTTTTCATTAATGTTTTCTGTGTGGTATGTGTATAGGTTGATTTTTCTTATCATTAATTGAAGTTTTGTTTAAGCTTTAAGAATTGCTTTGGATATTAGACTGAGTTTTAATTTGGATGTGTTCTGTGTCTTAATGAAATATATCTTTACAGGAAATTGACACAGCTCATTAGATTACTTGCTGGGTTTGTATAAGCTAGTGAGGGTGGTTGTGGGTGTGCATGTGAAAACTGAGGGAGAGGTAGGGGAGGGTATGTTTCTACTTTTTATATTTTTATAAATTTTTAAATGGTTTAATATATTAAAAAAAAACCATACTTGTTAAAATTCCTGTGTGCTTCATATTAATTAACATGAGAATGTTCTTAAATTAATTTTTTTCAGATTTGTTGTTGTTTTTCACTCACTAAGTAATATCTGACTCATTGCGGCCCCATAGACTGCAGCATGCTAGGGTTCCACTGTCCTGGAGTTTGCTCAGATTAATGTTCATTGAGTCAGTGGTGTTATCTAACCATATTATCCTCTGTCATCCTCTTCTCCTTTTGCTTCAATCTTTCCCAGCGTCAGGGTCTTAACCAGTGAATCGGCTCTTTACATCAGGCGGCCAAAGTATTGGAGCTTCATCTTCAGCATCAGTCCTTTAGTGAATATTCAGGGTTGATTTCCTTTAGGATTGACTGGTTTGTTCTCCTTGCAGTCCAAGGGACTCTCAAGAGTCTTTTCCAGCACTACAATTTGAAAGCATCAGTTCTTTGGCACTCAGCCTTCTTTATGGTCCAACTCTCACATTCCTAAATGACTACTCAAAAACCATAGCTTTAACTATACTAACCTTTGTCAGCAAAGTGATATCTCTGCTTTTTAATACACTATCTAGGTTTGTCATAACTTTCCTTTGAAGGAGCAGGTGTCTTTGAGTTTCATGGCAATAGTCAGCATCTGTAGTGATTTTGGACCCCAAGAAAATAAAATCTGTTACTGCTCCCATTTTTCCCCCATCTGTTTGCTGTGAAGTGATGGGACTGGCCGCCATGATCTTAGTTTTTTAAATGTTGAGTTTTAAGAGGTTCTTTAGTTCCTCTTCACTTTCAGCCATTAGAATGGTATCATCTGCATATCTGAGGTTGATATTTATATTGGCAATCTTGATTTCAGCTTGTGATTCCTCCAGCCCAGCATTTTGCATGATATACTTTGCATAGAAGTTAAATAAGTGAGGTGACAATATACAGCCTTGATGTACTCCTTTCCCAATTTTGAACCACTCAGTTATTCCATGTCCAATTCTAACTGTTCCTTCTTGTTCTGCGTATAGAACAAGATCTTACCTTCTGTTTTTCAGGAGATAGGTAAGATGGTCTGGTATTCCCATCTCTTTCAGAATTTTCCAGTTTGTTGTGATCCAAAGTCTCTAGTGTAGTCATGAAGAAGTATATGTTTTCCTGGAACTCTCTTGCTTTCTCTGTGATCCAGTGAATGTTGGCAGTTTGACCTCTGGTTCCTCTGCCTTTTCTAAACCCACCTTGTATATCTGCTGCACTTACTGCTGAGGCCTAACTTGAAGGATTTTGAGCATAACCTTACTAGCATGTGAAATGAGTGCAGTTTCCATAGTTTGAACATTCTTTGGCATTGTCCTTCTTTTGGATTAGGATGAAAGCTGACCTTTTCTGGTCCTGTGGCCACTGCTGAGTTTTCCAAATTTGCTGCCATATTGAGTATAACACTTTAACAGCATCATCCTTTGGAATTTGAAATAGCTCAGCTGGAATTCTGCCACCTCCACTTAGTCCACAGTAATATTTCCTAAGGTCCACTTGACTTCATACTCCAGGATGTCTGATTGTTGGTGAATGACCACACCATTGTGATTATCTGAGTCTTTGAGACCTTTCTTGTATAGTTCTTCTGTAGAATGTTGCCACCTCTTAATCCCTTTTGCTTCTGTTAGGTCCTTTCCATTTCTCTCCTTTATTGTGCCCATCCTTGCATGAAATGTTCCCTTGATATCTCCAATTTTTGTTTTAGGTTTGCAGATAATAAGTTTATTTGTACAATTGTGAAATCATATTCAGATTTGATTTAGGATATAGTTTTATTAAAGTACCACATAGCATTGTTTAAAAAAAATTTAGGGCCCATAACAGGAAATGGTTAACTTATCCTGAGTGTATCCCATTAACTTACAAATGAAAGACTTGTTGAAGTACTGAGTTGGCCAAAAGGTTCATTTGTTTTTTTCCATAAGATGGCTCTAGTAGTGTTTAGTTATCTTTCATTCCATTTCAGTTCAGTTCAGTCGCTCAGTTGTGTCCGACTCTTTGCGACCCCATGAATTGCAGCGCGCCAGGCCTCCCTGTCCATCACCAACTCCCAGAGTTTACTCAGACTCATGTCCATCGAGTCAGTGATGCCATCTAGCCATCTCATCCTCTGTCGTCCCCGTCTCCTCCTGCCCCCAATCCCTCCCAGCATCAGAGTCTTTTCCAATGAGTCAACTCTTTGCATGAGATAGCCAAAGTACTGGAGTTTCAGCTTCAGCATCAGTCCTTCCAAAGAAATCCCAGGGTTGATCTCCTTCAGAATGGACTGGCTGGATCTCCAAGGAATTCTCAAGAGTCTTCTGAACACCACAGTTCAAAAGCATCAATTCTTCAGCACTCAGCCTTCTTCACAGTCCAACTCTCACATCCATACATTGTATTGTTACAACTGTCATATCAGTGTACACTTATGAAACCTTATCAAACTTGGTGAACTTTTGCGTAGTCATTTTTATATTGAAAATGGAAGGAAAAACAAGATTTTCATCATTTTATGATTATTTCAAGAAAGGTAAAAATGCAAGTGAAGCACAAAAGGATTTGTGCAGTGTATGGAGAAGGTGCTGATTGAACATGTCAGAAGTGGCTTGCCAATTATCCTGCTGGAGATTTCTCAGTGGATGATGCTCCGTGGTGGTTATACCAGTTGAAGTTGACAATAGTCAAATCAAGACATCAATTGAGAACAATCAATGTTATACTACCTGAGAGATAGCTGACATACTCAAAATATCCAAATCAAGCATTGAAAATCATTTGTACCAGCTTATGTTAATTGTTTTGATATTTGAGTTCCAGATAACTTTAGTGAAAAAACCTACTAGACTGTATTTCTGCATGCATTTCTCTACTTAGATTTAATGAAAAGGTTTTGTGATGGGCGATGAAAAATGAATACTGTACAATAATGTAGAGCAGAAGAAATTGTGGGACACGCAAAATGAGCCACCAAGGGCTGGTCTTCATCCTGAGAAGGTAATGTTGTTTATATGATGGGATTGGAAGGGATCCTCTCATGAGCTCTTTCCGGAAAATCAAACAATTAATTCTAGCAAGTACTGCTCTCGATGAGACCAACTGAAAGCAGCAGCAGTTGACGATAAGCATCTGGAGTTAACCAACAGAAAGTGCATAATCTTCCATCAGGATAACACAAGACCCCATGTTTCTTCGATGACCAGGCAAAAACTGTTACAGCTTGATTGGGAACTTTTGATTTATTCTTCGTATTCACCAGACATTGCACTTTTGCAGGTCCATTTATTTTGGTATTTACAAAACTCTTAATCAAAAGAAATTCATTTCTATTGTTGTTCAGTTGCTCAGTGGTGTCTGACTCTTTGCAACTCCATGGACTGCAGCACACCAGGCTTCTCTGTCCTTCACCATCTCCTGGAGCTTGCTCAAACTCAAGATATGACACTGAAAGATGAACTCTGCTGGTTGGTAGGTGCCCAACATGCTACTGAAGGATGGAGAAATAGCTCCAGAAGGAATGAAAGGACTGAGCCAAAGCATAAGCAGCGCCCAGCTGTGGATGTGTCTGCTGGTGAAAGTAAAGTTCAAGGCTGTAAATAACTATATTGCATTGGACTTGGAATGTTAGGTCCATGAATCAAGGTAAATTAGAAGTGGTCAGACAGAGATGGCAAGAGTGAACATTGACATTTTAGGAATCAGTGAACTGAAATGGACTGGAATGGGTGAATGGGCAAATTTAATTTAGATGACTGTTACATCTACTGCTGTGGGCAAGAATCCCTTAGAAGAAATGGAGTAACTCTCATAGTCAACTCAGGAGTCTAAATGCTGTACTTGGGTGCAGTCTCAAAAATGACAGAATGATCTCCATTCGTTTCCAAAGCAAACCATTCAGTGTCACAGTAATCCAGGTCTGTGCCCCAACTGCTAATTCCAAAGAAACCGAAGTGAAAAAGTTCTTTGAAGACCTACAAGATGTTCCTGAACTAACAGCAAAAAGAGATGTCCTTTTTGTCACAGGGAACTAGAATAGAATGCAAAAGTAGGAAGTGAAGAGATACCAGGAGTAACAGGCAAGTTACTGTCTGTAGAAGACTGTAAAAGGCATCTACAAGAGATAAAAAGTTTTGGGAAAATGGAATTATGAAGTTACGTGAAAACTGTCAGAAGGTAGTGGAACAAAATGGTAAATACATTATTCAATAAAGTTCTTGGTGAAAATGAAAAATGTGTCTTTTATTTTTACTTAAACTGAAGGAACTTTTTGGCCAACTCAGTAGACATCTAGAGTTTAGGAATGGGAAAATCTATTTTTATGCTGGTCCCAAAAAGGAGTTTTAAGTTTGATTTTTAAATTTTTGCCATGTAATTCTTTCTCATGGATTGTTTTGATGGTTATTTTGTATGATTAGCAGGGCTATTCACCTAAATCTTCTTTGGAATGATTTGAAAAATCTTGGGGAGTAGATGATTGAATAAGCAAAGTAATTCAGTCACCTAAGCACATGCTATTGGAATTCTAGCTTTGTGACAAAGCCTAACTGATACATAGTGCTTTATCACAGCCTGTAGAAAAATTGAAACAAATGCAAGGTGTAAAATGAAAACAATTTTCAAACTCACATCACTTCAGAAAGCTTTTATTTTGTAGTGTGATAAGACCTCTAAGGACCTGGTTGGCTTTCCGCTGGCGCGCTCCCTATTATAACAACAGTACAGGCATTCTTCAGGAGTGAAATAGAGGGTCTTTTCCATGGTTGAATATTCAAAGCAGGGAAGGTGTATAAAAAAAATTGACAGCATTTTGATTCTGTTATGAAATTGTTATTTTATGTACTTGTCTTTTTCTTCTTTCTCCTTTTGGAGAACAGTAGTTTAGAGGCAACTTCTCTCCTCTTTTTTTTTTTTTTGTGGCTTGTAAGATAGTTCATTTTGCATGGCTGTAGCTGTAGTAGGTTTAAAATCCTCTTTGATTTTGGCCTTTAATTTCTAAATGACTGTTAATGTTAACTTTTATAGAGCTTTTGGACTTCCTATCCCGTCTAATACAAAATTTCTTTGATTTAGAATGCTGTTACTTCTGCCTGATGAATTTGCTATTCCTTTTTCCCATTACTCCCTGTCCTCAATGATGGAGAGATTGCCATGTATGGGCGCTTCCCTGGTGGCTCAGTGGGTAAGACTGCAAGCTTCCACTGCAGGGGGCATGGCTTCAGTGTGTGTTTGGGGAACTAAGATCCCACATGCTGCAGCCAAAAAATAAAAAGAGAGTGAGATTACCAGGTGTTGCTTTTGTGTTCTTTGGGGAACTCAGAAACCATATGAACCACTGTATTAGGGAAATCAGTGGTTTAAGGGAAGAGTCAAGAATAAATCCAGGTCTATTCTTCCTGTAAGAAGTGTTTTTGTTTATGCTTCAACTTGCATATCTTTTGGCCTCTTCCATTTGGCTCAGAATAAGAAAGGACCATCAGACAGAGAAACTATTTTGTATTAAGAAGTGAAAGTTACTGGTAGTGTGGAGAGTTGTGCTTTGCAGAAAATTTAAATATCCATTTTGTGGAAGTATAATATGTTAGCACTTTGGCAGATTTACTAAGAATTGAAAATAAGACAATTTATAATAAATGATTAAGTAAAAATAATGTTTTTTTTGTAGTAATGGAAATGTGAAAAATCAAAGTTTGACATTGCTCTCATTAAGAATGAGTATGATTGATGTTTATTGTTCACTGAGTTTTCTCAGTGTTAATTTTGGCAGTTGGATTGGAATGATAATCCTTTTGGGTTGAAGCTGCTGTCCTAATTTTCTTGAATTATTAAAAGAAAGCCTGCATATATTTAAATGAAGAATTATGGGCATTTCATAACTAGCTGTTCATTTTGTAAATCTGATTCATTTACCAAATAGCTACGTCAAGAACGTGAATATTACAGCCTACCAGGTGTGAGTCAGAGGTAACCTTTCCTTAACTCCCTGTCCTCAGTCCTTCTGATTTGCCCGATTACTTTACAGAAGGTGTAATAGTTTCTACTAGAGAGCAAACAACTTGACCTTACTTTAAATATTATGCTGACCTTACTTTAAGTACTAGGCATATTCAGTCAGAGTTGCAGAAAGGGACTTTTTGTGCATTTAAAAGCATTTCTCTGTTGATTGCTATTGTAACTTAAGTCCTACCTGATAGCAAAAAGTTTATATTTAGTACCTGATAAAAATCCATCTTGTTAACTTAAGTATTCAAGAGATGTTTTGCCTTTTTATTGTATAGTTTTTAGGCATTTAATTCTATACTAACGCTTGCAAAAAGTTATTCAAATGGACAGTGACTCTTTATGACGTTATTAAAAAGACTCAAATGTATCAAAATGACAGTACCTGTTAATCCTTAGTGGCTTCTGTACTTGTTCTTCTATACATGTTTATTCTGTACTTGTAAAGAGCTGTTGCTTTATGAGTTGCAGTCAGCTATGTCTGCGAACAAGAAACTAAGTCTTATTCAGTTGATAGACCACTATCAATTAGATGATAAATTGCTAGACTGTAACAGAAATGAAGAAGAATTTATAGGTATTTATAGGTATTTAGTTCATAATTTTTATCTTTTTGAATGACAACTAAAAGATCCTTACACATTTTAAAGGGGAGTTATAAGCCATTAGGGCTTAGAGAAAGGCATCCTAATTCAATTTGAGGGGCACTCTGATGTATAAATGCAAACTAAGTTCTAAAATGATTAGTATTTTGGATAAATTTATCAACAAAAACTTGACAGTTAAAGAAATATGAAAACAATTTAAATCATATTAAAAAATAATTTGGACAATTCTGGAAGTCAGTTTTAATACATTATGTTTTGTTTATTTTGATAAAAATTTTATTTTATCATGTCAATGTATGCCAAAACCAGTAGAGTACTGTAAAGTAAAAAAAAAAAAAAAATTTTATTTTAAAAGTTAAAAAGTAGTCCAGTTGGTGAGTCTAAACCTAAACTGGTCTGAAAATGTCTGCTTCTAAGTTTATGACCCTGTTTCCATTCATTTATCACATACTTCTGTTTCAACTGAACTAAACTTAAATATTTAAGTAATTGGATTAATGCATTATCATAAGAACTTTCCATTTTCTAGATATGAGCCATACATTTTGGCATCACCCAATTATATGCTTGGGTTTAAAGAGAATTGTTGGTATATTCATAGAGTCACTGAATAATACTTGAAGATTTGTTTTTTAAAAAGTGCTAGAAGTTAGAAGAATGGCTCAGAGAGAATGCATTTAAAAAAAATTGAGGTAGATTCTGGCAGTGAAAATTGGCAAGCTAGCTTTGATATTTAGTAAAAATTCTTACTGAATTCTTATTTTAGATCTTATTAAATAGATGTGAACAGCATAGGGGGAAAAAAGGAATGAGTGCTAGAAGCCAGTGTGGATTACTCATTTTAAATCTCGTTAATTTTATTTTCTGAATAAGATTACTAAATTGACAAAATAGGGACTTCTTTCAAAGTGGAGTGTGTTCTGCTTTTGATTGAAATTCTCAGACCGAGATAAACTAAGAATCCCCAAAGTAGTGTCTGTTTTGTAATAAAGCAGTACTTTCCTGTGGTCATGTATGGATGTGAGAGTTGGACTGTGAAGAAGGCTGAGTGCCGAAGAATTGATGCTTTTGAACTGTGGTGTTGGAGAAGACTCTTGGGAGTCCTTTGGACTGCAAGGAGATCAGCCCTGGGATTTCTTTGGAAGGAATGATGCTAAAGCTGAAACTCCAGTACTTTGGCCACCTCACGCGAAGAGTTGACTCA
>SJYX01018147.1:537069-576025 GCA_006410675.1 Oreotragus oreotragus | reverse complement strand
TGCAAGGAGATCCAACCAGTCCATTCTGAAGGAGATCAACCCTGAGATTTCTTTGGAAGGAATGATGCTAAAGCTGAAACTCCAGTACTTTGGCCACCTCATGCGAAGAGTTGACTCATTGGAAAAGACTCAGATGCTGGGAGGGATTGGGGGCAGGAGGAGAAGGGGACGACCGAGGATGAGATGGCTGGATGGCATCATGGACTCGATGGACGTGAGTCTGAGTGAACTCCGGGAGATGGTGATGGACAGGGAAGCCTGGCGTGCTGCGATTCATGGGGTCGGAAAGAGTCGGACACGACTGAGCGACTGAACTGAACTGAACTGAGATAGGGCATGGGATGCATTTTTTAAAATCATGCTTGCCTTGCCTTTGTCTCTTAGAAATCTTAGAGATTATATTCATTATAAACATTATAATCAATTTTAATGATTTGAAAATTGATTATAAACAATGAGTTGGATAAAACTTGAATAAAATGACTTTTGAACTGTCATTTATAGTGATTTTAGTATAGGTAACAACATAAAATTAAATCTTAAATTCATTCAATAAGCTTTGAAATAAAAAGCTTTTTATTCCAATGCATGTTCTTTAATCATGTATTCTGTCAGATAGGACATGCAAATGAAAGACTGCTTGTATTGCAATTTAAGTATTTTTTTTCATTTCTTTGTTTTTGGTAAGATAGTAACTTTCTTGCAAGATTGTAACCAACCTTCAAATTAATTTTAAAAATTCTGAAAAAAGCATAATTTCTTGGTAGACCTGGAAGATGGAGAAATCTACAGTTATAAATGTTTGCCAGTTCCCCGAAGTAGGTTTGTACCTTGATTCTGAGTTAATGACTATAATAACCTATTAAAGTTAGGGAAAGTGTCAAAGCAGCCTATAGTGTCACTGAATTTAAAAAGTAGACTGCTTTAGGACTTTATGCTACATCTTCATATTGTCCCTTCATTGAAATTTTAACCTGTATGCAATTAATCATCATCTTTGAATATGAATAAGAAAAATATTAGCATTCATGTTTTGTATACTGTGGTTTTAGAAAATTACCGCTGTTTTGGAAATGTTATTTAGGACTAGATGACAGGGTGCTATTAGTTTTTAAGTAAATTAGGTACTCTGTCTTTAAATTAGGCCTTGAAAAATATTTGTAGCTGTAGTTTCACTTCAGCTGTCTAAAGGAAATAAAATATTTTGACTACAGTTTGAGATATTTGACAACCTCATATTAAATCCAGGAGTCATTCTTTATTTAGTAGATGTCAGTTTACTTCTGCATTATAAAATATATTACTAACCAGGATATTTGACATTTGTTCATATATTTTATTTTTCATGTGAGCATCACAAAATGATTATTGATCTGTACCTAAACAGAGGAGATTTTCTAATATTGTCAACTCTGTAATTCAGCAGTCATTTAATTGTGTGCCCTTGCCTTTCTATACAGTGAGAAGGTTTTGAATGAAGTATAAAATTGCCTAGGTGATGCTGTGAGAGAAAAGTGAAGTTGCTTAGTCGTGTCCGACTCTTTGCTATCCCATGGACTGTAGCCTACCAGGCTCCACGGTCCATGGGATTTTCCAGGCAAGAATACTGGAGTGGGCTGCCATTTCCTTCTCCAAGGAATCTTCCCAATCCAGGGATTGAACCCGGGTCTCCTGCATTGCAGACAGACGCTTTACCATCTGAGCCACTAGGGAAGCCTGTAAAGAACCTTAAATTACTGATGAATTTGATCATTTTTAAAGGATATTTAAACAGTTTCTTATTTATTGGTGTATTGAATCATAGGTGTCTACAAAATTTAATGATCAGTGTGATCTACAGTTGTATTCTTAACTTCAGCACAGCCTTACTTAAATGTAATTGATGTTACCTAAAGGTTTACTTAAATTATCTTGAATTGGGTATTTTCCTTAATATAATAATCTTTGGGCCTCTGTGTTTTAGTTCTGTTGTATTTTTCTTTGTTCCTGTTATCTTGTATCTTTTTCTCCTTCATAGATTATGAACCTGTGAGTGCAGAACGATGTCTTCTTTGCCTTTGTTTTCCCACAGAACCCAGCACAATTTTTGGCAAAAAGAAAATTAGTATATTTTGCACCATGTATCTAATATTGCATATTTCTGATTATTCCTTCATAATGACAGATCTGTAATTTCTTTTCGTGATGGTAGTTAAAATAGAAACAAAGGTAGTGTAGGATTTAAAAAAATTTCTTCATTCATGTATATAATTTAGATAAAAGTAGCTCTTCACACACACATGAGTTTGAACACTTGCCTTAAAACCATTGCAAGCTAATTATTATGTATTTTAGATTATTTTTTTATGAGCATAATTGATATTAACAGAGACTTATTGAACACCTACTGTGTAAGTTGTGTTATTTTCTTATCCCAGTTGTTTTACTTTTGGAGCAAACTTACATTATAGTAACTTGGATGTGAGTCTTATATTTGTATTCTCAGAATTTTAAGTAAAAAAAATATGAAGAGAATTTTAATTAATGAAAGGTATGGTTCTTGAGATTAAATGGTAACAAGCTGGGGAAATGTTTTATCATATTGGGAAGAAACATCTGTTTTCATCATAATACCTAGCACCAATGCGCGGTTCATCATTAACACTCATTGAGTAATTTAATGACTGACTGAATGAACAACCAAATACAGTTGAAGAAGGTTGGTAGAGAGCAATGAATTGGCTAGGCTGGTATGCATTGTTTGTTGATTAAAAGCGTCAATTTGACTTAGGGGGTATGGAAAACTTAAATACGTTGAGAACTCTTTATTAGGTAATGGGTGCTTATTGCCTGATGTCTGCTAAGTGGTTGTTGAGGCAAGAGAATCTTACTTCCTCTTTTGAGGTGCTGGCTGTTTTAGCTTTCCTTCAGGGTGAAAGGGAAAGCAGTAATGTGGACCTCATCTAATGTATCACCAGTATTCTGTGTATGCTTTCAGCATTCTATGGAATTGTATTACTACTTGTTGGAAGTCACTGTCATGATCACTTGTTTTTTACTGAGATACCTTCTGAGAAAAGGTAGTGTAAAAAGTGCAGGTGTGCAATAGAAATTCATTTTCTGCAATAAAGTGGAACTTAGGTTTCATATTCTTTTGGGAACAAGCAGTACAACTCTTGTCTGTTTTCCAGTTTAGACATCTGGGATTTGATAATGTAGGGTGAGTACAGGACACTGTTACTGTGAGGAGAGGAAGGTGGGAAAGATCAGGCTGGGATCCACTGGCAGCTTTATTTCCTATGGTAGAGATAAGGATGTCTCTGGTTGATTTTTAGGAGTGAATGCCAGGGAGATGAGCTTTGTGTCCTAGCAGTTCAGAACTGCAAATTTCAAACTGTTTTTGGTTTTCCTACACACACTGTGCTGTTTTATCCTTTAGGCTTTTACTCATGCTCTTACGTACCTTTGGGACACGCTTCACTTAACCCCTTCTTTGCATCGTTAATTCATGGTTTATTATGCCAAGGAGTATTTTAGCTGGGTAAACTGTCCCTGCTGTAGAATCCTGCCATATATTTCTGCCTTGGTAAAGTGAAGAGCAGGATAATTCATTGGGATGCAGGAAAAATATGTTAGACTTTTTTATTTATATATTTATCTTGAGAGAAAAAAGTTAGCTTTTATAATATTTTTGTTATTGTCCAGTTGCCAAGTTGTGTCCGACTCTTTGTGACCCTATGGACTGCAGCATGCAGGTCTCACTGTCGCTCACCATCTGGACTGACAATGACACTCTCTTTGTCTCATATGTCTCATTGACACTTGTTACATATAATGTGAGATATACACTGAGAAAGAATGGGAGTTTGTGACAGGTTTACATCAGTATCCACATGTATTTGATTTCAGCACATTGCAGTGTGTTTTAGTTTGTTACATGTACCTAGTTGTGGTAAACATTCAGAATTTTGGTTTCCCTTGACATGATAAACTAAGACTGAAGTTAACCATCTTCTCTGCCCTCCTCTTGTATGCTGTGAGGTGTTGTAACAGTTTAACTCTGTTCAGTTTTCTAATTCCAGTGTTAGTATTTTCAGTATTTTCAGTTCAGTTCAGTTGCTCAGTCGTGTCTGACTCTTTCCATCAGTTTTGTATATTTTTAAGCCTCTAATATTAGTTGTTACTTTCCCTCTTGGGTATTGTTTAGTCACTCAATTGTGTCCGACTCTTTTAAAACCCCAGGGACTGTAGCCCTGCACGCTCCTCTGTCTGTGGAATTTCCCAGGCAAGAATACTGGAGTGGGTTGCCATTTCCTTCTTTAGGGGATCTTCCTGACCCAGGGACTGAAGCTGAAATTTATAATTTTGTATTTAAAAGTTATCTGTAGAGTACCTTCTGCATGATAATTCCACATGCTCTGGCTTGCATATATGTTCCTCTGGACCTGTTTTGTATTTATTTTTACACCTGGGGTATCTCAGACTTGATTTAGATTATTTTCTTGGGAGGATATTCTCAGACCAATATATAAATAAGAATTGGCCTGTTAATTTCTCATTTACTTTGTTCTGAATTGGGATGTTTGTGTATACAATCTTAGTATCATTTATTGAGATGTGGGAACTTTCATTTAAGCATTGGGAATTAAATTGTAATTCAGTTGTGTCGTACCTGTTTTATTGTGTGAGATATACTTGAACAATCTGAATGATTCTTTGTCCCAGAAGGTTACTGAAACTGTGAGTAGAAGGAGGAGTGAGGTTATTTTGAGAAATAGGAATGGTTCAGGCTGTTGATGCTAAAGTTGGTAGCATGAATTTTTTGACACTCAGGCATTATTAGGCCCCTAGCATTTTTTGTTTCTGAGGGTTATATCTTTTGATATTTACTGTATTAGAAATAAACATAGATATTTTTATAGCAGTTTAAAATAGCACACTCTTTACATGTTAATATGTTTTTAATGTAAAATAAACATTTAAAAAATTAGTGAGAAAGTGACACTGTTGTGTTTCTTGCAAATCTGTTCAACACCTGGCTGCTGCTGCTAAGTCACTTCAGTCATGTCCGACTCTGTGTGACCCCATAGATGGCAGCCCACCAGGCTCCCCCGTCCCCAGGGAGAACACTGGAGTGGGTTGCCATTTCCTTCTCCAATGCATGAAAGAGAAAAGTGAAAGTGAAGTCGCTCAGTCTGTCCGACTGTTAGCGACCCCATGGACTGCAGCCCACCCGGCTACTCCATCCATTGGATTTTCCAGGCAAGAGTACTGGGGTGGGGTGCCATTGCCTTCCCCGTCAACACCTGGCTAGATAGAATTAAAACCAACTAGACTCTAACAACAACTTTGGAGATCAGTCTGTAACATATTTTGTTGAAGTATGTGAAGAAAGTCTGGCCTCATTTTTGTACTTGGAAGAGGAGTTTTGAAATAGCTCTACCTAGTATTTGTGGCTCTTCTTTGCTGCTACACTAGAACTCAACCACTGATAGTTTCTTGAATGTTAGTTGCAATGTCGAATATAAAACCACATCAGTAACATTTTGTTCTTTGTTACAGTAAATTTCTTTGGTCTATCATGCACTCTGCAAAGACCTTCTACTTACGTATTATTTTTTAACTTTATGCTTTGTTTATTTGGAAGGTACTTGTTCTATGAATTATGCAGACTTCTCCAAATGGTGACTCATTTCATTTTTGTTATATCGCCCCACACATTTTTTAATATCACCACCATTGTTATTAAGAGAAGTCTTTAACTATTGGGATGTTATGCAGTGCACAGTGAAAACAAATTTTCTGAAACTCAAATTGTCTCTTGAAGGCTTGATGTTCTCAGTGGCAATAAATACTGTCAGTTGTTTTTCTTGAAAAAATAGCTCACTTTTGTTTATTTTGAGGCAGTGTTGCACATTCCTAAGGTTCAAAAACTATTGTCCGTGCTCTCTATACTGTTATTACCAGAACTTTTAGTTCACCTGTAGTTGAAGAAGTTGGATTTATTACTTGCGGCAGCGAGGGAGAATGCTTCCTGTAGAACAATGGAGTCTCTTAGTAAGAATTTGTCATAAAGGGTTTATTATAGGTCTTGAGTGTGTTACATAATTCAAGAGAAGGTTAAAAGAAGGTGACTTTTCTCTGGATTAGTTGCTGGGGGGTATGGGCATTATTCTGTAATTGGGTATCTTAAATCTCATATGTAAGGAGACAGAAATAAATGCAGGCTAAAGATTTAATTTGTAAAGAAGCAGCGGTTACTCTTACGAGCCAAGAAAGGAGGATGTTTGGTCATTTTGTGGTTTGGATGATGTTCATGTTTTTGTTTTGATCCAACATGGTTAGAATGGCCTTATCTGTTTTTGATATTCAGCGTATGTTTAGCAGGAGAACATTAAGACTCAGCTGTGTGGGTCAGGTCTCCACTGATAGTAGCAGACATGTTTCTGTCTTTCACAGTTACTTTTGTAGTTTGTCAGTTATTCTTTCGAGTAATCATGAAATGCATACAAGAAGAGTCTAGTTTGATTTGCAGCTTTAACAATCTCACGAGTGCTTTTCCTCAAGGTAACCATTGAATTTCACTGTGTGCTGTTTATGCACATTTCTTATTTGTTCAGGTAGAATGTTAGAGTTGTTGTAGGGTTCTGAATCAAGGCTCCTCAAAATATATGTCCATATCTGATAATGTCTGATTCCTGGAACCTGTGAATGTTGCTTGAATCAGAAAAAGGATCTTTGCAGATGTAATTAAGTTAAAAATCTTGAGATCACTTTGGATTATTCAAGTAGGGCCTAAATCCAGTTAGGATTTAGGATCCAGTTAGTGTTGTTCAGTCTATGTGGATGAGAGACACAGACAGAAGAGAAGGCACATTGGGAGACAAGAAAGAGGCAGTGTGTGATCATGGAAACAGAGATTGATGTGACAAGAAGTCAAGGAACACCTGGAGCCAGAAGAAGTTGGAAGAGATAAGGAATGAATTCTCCCATAGAATCTCTGGAGGGAGTGTGGCTTGCTGACACTCGATACTGGACTTCTGGACTCCAGAACTCCTGGAGAATAAATGTCTATTTTAAGCCACCAAATAGCCACTTGTGGTTATTTGTTATGGCAGCCTCAGCAAACAGATGCACTTATATACGTAAGGGTTGAGATTTAATGAAATCAATTATTTTTACCGGTTTATAACGGGCATTAGTAAGTGAAACTGACATCTTCTATTATAGGGAGTGTGTGAAGGAGGAGAATACAATGATGCTCATACAGTTTGTTGCCAAAGCCTTGACTGGTGCTAATGCACTGGCATGTTTATCCACTGTTGGTGTCATATCACAACTGAAAATGTCAATATGGTGGAACAAAGTTATAATGAAGATAGATTTGACCTTGCCGACTCCTGAAAGGGTATTGGTTGGGGGAGGGATGTGTCTGTGGACCATTTGGAGAACCACAGGCTAAGGAAACCTGACCCAGTTTTAGAACCCAGATTGAAAATGATGAACTTTCTTCTTGAAACTCGCTTTGTTAGGGCACAAGATATTACAGGCACTATATTTCTTTTTTACTGCCAACTCTGATGTAAACTGTAGCATAATGTCTTGACTTATAATAGTTCTGTTGAATCAGAACTTGTTGAGTATAATGAACCTTACTGTACTCATATAAATGAGCAGGGAAGAATGATGTATCTCCCTAGTTTGTTGAAACCCAGCTCAACCTCAGCTTTTTCTTCTGCCCACTAGTTGGCCCACTAACTGGCTGTTCCTTGCAGAGATGTACCTAAAACGGCAATACTTTTTGTTGGGTGTCTTATCTTTTGATGGAGTCTACTTATGTACCTTCATTCTTTACATAACATAGTTCTTTTGGAACAATGAAAAAATTTTTTTAAAATTTATGATTTATTCTTCTGCCTAGTTGTACTAGATTTGTGAGCCTTTCCTCTCTCCTCTCCATGGTTCCTAAGTTGTACACACATATGCTCACATATTCACAAGCAAACACACCTTTCACTTCATTATCTACCTGTTTCTTAGCCTTTTTGTGGAATCATTGCAGAATTACAAATATTGATTTCCATAGATATTAAAGGTTTAGTGTCAGCTTATTTATAACCAAACTGATGAGGACAAAATGCAGTAAGGATAATTCATTTATATTTTAGAATTGCCTATAAGAAGGAATTTTAAGCTTACCTATGTTTAAAAACTCATAATACAATATATTCTCATTTAATTGTTTTGAAATGTGCTGTAGTGCTGAGAAGGGAGACCCAGCCCTGAAACTGTTAGTTGGGAGTATGAGCATTGGGTCTAGAGAAACATAAAATAAGATATTTTGCTTAAATTAAACAAAGGAGAAAGTACTTGTTCACAGACACAAAAAGAATGCTGAGTTGGAGAATGTACCAGAGCTTCAAGGTGGCACAAATGCATTTTCTTAGTGGGTGAATGGAGTAAAGGTGTTCTCATGAAAAACTATCACAGCAAAAGCAGTTTCTGTGTAAGCAATTAAGGAGAGTCTGTATAAATACTTATCAATACTAGTTTTTTTCTTTTTTTTCTCCATTGGCTTGGAACCAGAGGAGAATCCAGGGTGTTGTCCTACTTATATCTAGTAGAAAATGTGGTATCTGGTAAAAATTGATGCTGTAATTCAGTATACAGTTTGGGAATAGATGTGCCATAGTTTGTTGCACATTGGTGGGGTGAGAGTCGTTTGTTGGCAGTGTGAGTAGTCTAGCATATTGTGGGCATTGCCTTGAGCAGGCACTTAGTTTGCACATCTTTTTTCACATTGCTGAATTATTTACCACCATTCATCCACTTAACATAATATAAAACTTTGTTGATTATCTGCTGTGTCTGCAATCATCATCCCCTCTCTTTTTGTTGGTCGGTGGGGATTTATGCTTATTTCTTGTATGCTTTGTAATTAATTCTTTTCTGGAGGGAACAGAAAAGGGTACACTCATTCCATTGCCTGCACTGGAAATCTCAGCCTTGATTGATCACCAAGTCTTGCATTATACTTTGGACATTTAACTTTTTTCTTAAATTCTTGGAACCTGTGCCTATTTACGCTAGAAAATATTGTTTCACATTCTTCTCTGCTGCCCCAAACCAGTGCCCCTATCGTTCTTTCTTACACTATTCTGTTCCCCAGCCAAGAAGATTTGTGAGCCTTCCTGTTTATAGTTTGTATTACAGTAAAATATAGGCATATTAGATAAGCTGTGTCATACTATTCCTGATATGTTTTGAGAAAGGCTTTAGGTTTGGATCTTCTCTCCAGTGAAAAATTGCATGTTGCCAACTGTTTAGAAATTACTGCCTGCTTTAAGCTGAATCTCACTTGCTAAAGTAGAAGACTCATTTGTTTATATAACTGTATGTCTGATACCTATTGAGCCTTGGTAATTTGTTACAACTTTTCTTACATGTTTGCTTTTCCTGAAAAGACTCAGTATCATGTAGCTTTATAAATGAAATAGAACACAGTGAAATTTTCAAAACATAATCAGAATTGGACATTGGCTCATTTAAATGGTTGGCATTGCCAAATGTGTCCACTTCTAAAAGAACTGAAATAAATGTGAAAGCTGTCTTTGGCTTATTAGTGAAATGAAGGAAACATTGTGAATATGAGGGTGAGTTGTCATGGGAAATTAAATGGAAATGAAATATGTTAATAAGAAAAAAAAAAACCCACATGAACTTTTTGGCTGACTCAGTATATAGCTGTGACATCAAAAAAATAGACGTGATTTTAAAAGTACTCATGCTTTCTTTTTGTTTTTGTCATTTTGTCAAATCTTCATATCTCCATACTTTTAGTACAGAATCATAAATTTTTTACATTTTTAGAAGTATAATTTATATAGTATGGGCACAGATTTTCAGTGAGTTTCCTTTATGCCCTTTTCCAGCCCCCTGCTGTCCTCTAACACAGCCATAACTATTCATTCAGCTTATTAGCTTTGTCCATTTTAATACTTCACATAAACATAATTATATAATATATACTGTTTTATATCTGTTTCTTTTGTTCAGTGTGTTTTGAAAATTCCATCATATTGTTGGATGTATGAATATTTCATTTTAATGCTGAGCTATATTCCATTGTGTGATGATAGTACAGTTTATTCTCTTGTTGATGGGCATTTGAGTTATTTCTACTTCTTGGCTAGTATGAATAAAACTGTTGTGATCAATTGTGTACAGATTACATTAGTGTTCATATCTGTTGGGCAAATGCCTAGGAAGAAAATTTCTGAGTAGTTGTATGTTTTAATAAAGCAGTGATTCTCAGCTGTAGATGATTTTGCCAACGTTGGGGACATTTGGCCGTGTCTGGAGATATTTTTGGTAATCATGACTGAGTGAAGTTTGGATAGAGGTCCAGTTCAGTTCAGTCGCTCAGTCGTGTCCGACTCTTTGCGACCCCATGAATCGCAGCACGCCAGGCCTCCCTATCCATCACCATCTCCCGGAGTTCACTCAGACTCACGTCCATCGAGTCCGTGATGCCATCCAGCCATCTCATCCTCGGTCGTCCCCTTCTCCTCCTGCCCCCAATCCCTCCCAGCATCAGAGTCTTTTCCAATGAGTCAACTCTTCACATGAGGTGGCCAAAGTACTGGAGTTTCAGCTTTAGCATCATTCCTTCCAAAGAAATCCCAGGGTTGATCTCCTTCAGAATGGACTGGTTGGATCTCCTTGCAGTCCAAGGGACTCTCAAGAGTCTTCTCCAACACCACAGTTCAAAAGCATCGATTCTTCGGCGCTCAGCTTTCTTCACAGTCCAACTTTCACATCCATACATGACCACAGGAAAAACCATAGCCTTGACTAGGCGGACCTTAGTCGGCAAAGTAATGTCTCTGCTTTTGAATATACTATCCAGGTTGGTCATAACTTTTCTTCCAAGGAGTAAGCGTCTTTTAATTTCATGGCTGCAGTCACCATCTGCAGTGATTTTGGAGCCCAAAAAAATAAAGTCTGACACTGTTTCCACTGTTTCCCCATCTATTTCCCATGAAGTGATGGGACCGGATGCCATGATCTTCGTTTTCTGAATGTTGAGCTTTAAGCCAACTTTTTCGCTCTCCTCCTTCACTTTCATCAAGAGGCTTTTTAGCTCCTCCTCACTTTCTGCCATAAGGGTGGTGTCATCAGCATATCTGAGGTTATTGATATTTCTCCCGGCAATCTTGATTCCAGCTTGTGTTTCTTCCAGTCCAGCGTTTCTCATGATGTACTCTGCATATAAGTTAAATAAGCAGGGAGACAATATACAGCCTTGACGTACTCCTTTTCCTATTTGGAACCAGTCTGTTGTTCCATGTCCAGTTCTAACTGTTGCTTCCTGACCTGCATACAGATTTCTCAAGAGGCAGGTTAGGTGGTCTGGTATTCCCATCTCTTTCAGAATTTTCCACAGTTTATTGTGATCCACACAGTCAAAGGCTTTGGCATAGTCAATAAAGCAGAAATAGATGTTTTTCTGGAACTCTCTTGCTTTTTCCATGATCCAGCGGATGTTGGCAATTTGATCTCTGGTTCCTCTGCCTGTTCTAAAACCAGCTTGAACATCAGGGAGTTCACGGTTCACATATTGCTGAAGCCTGGCTTGGAGAATTTTGAGCATTACTTTACTAGCGTGTGAGATGAGTGCAATTGTGCGGTAGTTTGAGCATTCTTTGGCATTGCCTTTCTTTGGAATTGGAATGAAAACTGACCTTTTCCAGTCCTGTGGCCACTGCTGAGTTTTCCAAATTTGCTGGCATATTGAGTGCAGCACTTTCACAGCATCATCTTCCAGGATTTGAAACAGCTCAACGGGAATTCCATCACCTCCACTAGCTTTGTTCTTAGTGATGCTTTCTAAGGCCCACTTGACTTCACATTCCAAGATGTCTGGCTCTAGATTAGTGATCACATCCTCATGATTATCTGGGTCGTGAAGATCTTTTCTGTACAGTTCTTCTGTGTATTCTTGCCACCTCTTCTTAATATCTTCTGCTTCTGTTAGGTCCATACCATTTCTATCCTTTATCGAGCCCATCTTTGCATGAAATGTTCCCTTGGTATCTCCAATTCTCTTGAAGAGATCTCTAGTCTTTCCCATTCTGTTGTTTTCCTCTATCTCTTTGCATTGATTGCTGAAGAAGGCTTTCTTATCTCTTCTTGCTATTCTTTGGAACTCTGCATTCAGATGCTTATATCTTTTCTTTTCTCCTTTGCTTTTCGCCTCTCTTCTTTTCAGTGCTATTTGTAAGGCTTCTCCAGACAGCCATTTTGCTTTTTTGCATTTCTTTTCCATGGGGATGGTCTTGATCCCTGTCTCCTGTACAATGTCACGAACCTCATTCCATAGTTCATCAGGAACTCTGTCTATCAGATCTAGGCCCTTAAATCTATTTCTCACTTCCACTGTATAATCATAAGGGATTTGATTTAGGTCATACCTGAATGGTCTAGCGGTTTTCCCTACTTTCTTCAATTTAAGTCTGAATTTGGAAATAAGGAGTTCATGATCTGAGCCACAGTCAGCTCCTGGTCTTGTTTTTGTTGACTGTATAGAGCTTCTCCATCTTTGGCTGCAAAGAATATAATCAATCTGATTTCGGTGTTGACCATCTGGTGATGTCCATGTGTAGAGTCTTCTCTTGTGTTGCTGGAAGAGGGTGTTTGCTATGACCAGTGCATTTTCTTGGCAAAACTCTATTAGTCTTTGCCCTGCTTCATTCCGCATTCCAAGGCCAAATTTGCCTGTTACTCCAGGTGTTTCTTGACTTCCTACTTTAGCATTCCAGTCCCCTATAATGAAAAGGACATCTTTTTTGGGTGTTAGTTCTACAAGGTCTTGTAGGTCTTCATAAAACCGTTCAACTTCAGCTTCTTCAGCATTACTGGTTGGGGCATAGACTTGGATAACTGTGATATTGAATGGTTTGCCTTGGAAACGAACAGAGATCATTCTGTCGTTTTTGAGATTGCATCCAAGTACTGCATTTCGGACTCTTTTGTTGACCATGATGGCTACTCCATTTCTTCTGAGGGATTCCTGCCCGCAGTAGTAGATATAATGGTCATCTGAGTTAAATTCACCCATTCCAGTCCATTTTAGTTCGCTGATTCCTAGAATGTCGACGTTCACCCTTGCCATCTCTTGTTTGACCACTTCCAATTTGCCTTGATTCATGGACCTGACATTCCAGGTTCCTATGCAATATTGTTCTTTACAGCATCGGATCTTGCTTCTATCACCAGTCACATGCACAACTGGGTATTGTTTTTGCTTTGGCTCCATCCCTTCATTTTTTCTGGAGTTATTTCTCCACTGATTTCCAGTAGCATATTGGGCACCTAATGACCTGGGGAGATTCTCTTTTGATATCCTATCATTTTGCCTTTTCATACTGTTCATGGGGTTCTCAAGGCAAGAATACTGAAGTGGCTTGCCATTCCCTTCTCCAGTGGACCACGTTCTGTCAGACCTCTCCACCATGACCCGCCCGCCTTGGGTTGCCCTGCAGGCATGGCTTGGTTTCATTGAGTTAGACAAGGCCCTGGTCCTAGTGTGATTAGATTGACTAGTATTCTGTGAGTATGGTTTCAGTGTGTCTGCCCTCTGATGCTCTCTCGCAACACCTACCATCTTACTTGGGTTTCTCTTACCTTGGCGTGGGTTGTCTCTTCAGGGCTGCTCCTTACCTTGGACGAGGGGGATCTCCTTACCGCCGCAGTTCCTGACCGCCAACGTGGGACAGCTCCTCTAGGCCCTCCTGAGCCTGCGCAGCCCCTGCTCCTCGGGTTGCTCCTCCCGGCTGCTGGCCCTGGCCTCGGGCGTGGGTGGCTTCTCCCAGCTGCCGCCCCTGGCCTCGGGCTCAGGGTGGCTCCTCCGGGTCACCACCCCTGGCCTCGGGCGCAAGGTGGCTTCTCCTGGCCACCCCTGGCCTCGGACGTGGGGTGTCTCTTCCTGGCCGCCCCTGACCTCGGACACGGGGTAGCTTCTCCCGGCCGCCGCCCTGACTTAAGACGTGGGGTGTCTCCTCCCGGCCGCCACTGACCTCAGACACAGGGTAGCTCCTCTCGGCCGTTCCTGCGCCGTCGCAGCCTGGCACCCTAGATTGCTGCCCCTGACCTCGGACGTGGGGTAGCTTCTCTCGCCCGCGCTGAGTGCGCCGGCCTGGCTCTCGCAAGCGGCCCGCGCTGAAAAACAAGATTGCTAAATAACATAGAAAGCCCAAGACAGCTCTGCATCCAAAGAATTATTTGGTACACAATATCTATAATGCTGAAGTTGAGAATTCCTGTTTTAAACAGAATTGCTGAACAATATTCCAAAGTAGTGTTATTGTACATGACAGTTTCCATTTGTTGCGCATATGCTATAAAATTTGATATTACTAGTGGCAGTGGCACCCGACTCCAGTACTCTTGCCTGGAAAATCCCATGGACGGAGGTGCCTGGTAGGCTGCAATCCATGGGGTCGCTGAGAGTTGGACTCGACTCAGTGATTTCACTTTCACTTTTCAGTTTCATGCATTGGAGAAGGAAATGGCAACCCACTCCAGTGTTCTTGCTTGGAGAATCGTGGGCTCCCGTCTATGGGATCTCACAGAGCTGGACATGACTGAAGCAACTTAGCAGTAGCAGTCTTAATTTTATTTATTCTAGTGTATTCTCTATATGGTTTTAATTTGCATTTCCTTTATGAGATAGTGATGTTAAGCATTTTTTCTTGTGCTTTGACCATTTCTATATCTTTCTTTTTCCAGTTTTGAGATAATTGACATAACATTGTGTCAGTTTAAGGTGTATAATGTGATGCTTTGATATATTAATGGACTGTGAAATGATTACCACAATAAGGTTAATGAACACATCCATCATCTCACATGATTACCGTTTTTTCTATGTATATGACAAGAACACGTAAGACCTATCTTTTTAGTAACTTTGAAGTATACAATATAATAGTTAACTGTAGTCAGCATGGTTTACATTAGATCCCCAGAACTTATTCCTCTTAGAGCTTGAAGTTTGACCACCACCACACATATTCTATTCTCTACCCCTGACAGCCATCAACCTACTTAAATTCCACATATAAATAAGATTATATATATATATATATTTTTTGCCTTTCTCTGCCTAACTTATTTCACTTAACATAACACTTAACCCTCAAGTTCCATCCATGTTGTCAGAAATGGCAGGCTGAATAATATTTCATTGTTTTATTTTCTAACTGAAGCTGTATCACAAAGCTGTAATAAGACAGTATGGTGTTTGCATAAAAGAAGTTACATGGATTAATGGAACAGAATTAAGAGCCCAGAAATATACCTTTGCAAAAATGGTTAATATTTGACAAGGGAGCTGAAAATACTCAATGGGTAGAACATAGCCTCTTCAATAATTGGTGTTGGGAAAACTGGATATCCGTGTGCAAAAGAATGGAACTGGGCCCCTAACTTACACCACTTAAAAATTGACTTGAAGTGATTAAGGTTTAAATTTAAGACTAGAAACCGTAAAAATCCTAGAAGCAATCACAAAGTATGGTATGACAACACAGGCAAAACAAACAAACAAAAACAGGGTGTGATTATATTAAACTAAAAAGCTTCTGCACAGCAAAACAAACAAGCAACAACAACAAATGTAAAGGTAGCTTATGGGATGGAAGAAAATATTTGCAGACCACATATCTGATAAGAGATTATAGCATCCAGGATATTCAAGGAATTCATACAGTTAAATAGCAAAAGGTCAGTCTGGTTCAAAAAACAGGCAGAAGACTTGAATAGACATTTTTTTCAAAGAAGACATAAAATGGCCAATGAGTACATGAAAATGTACTCGATATCACTAATCATTACAAGCAAATCAGAGCCACCTATGAAATATCATCTCATACCTATTAGAATGGCTATTATCAAAAGAACAACAAAAGAAAACAAAATGCGATTATATGGAAGAAAAAAAAACAAACCTTGAGCCCTATTGGAAATATAAATTGCTCTAACCACCATGGGGAACAATGTGGAGGTTCCTTAAAAAATTAAAATTAAAACTACTATATGATCCAACAATTCCACTTCTTGGCTTATAACTAAAAGAAATGAAGCCACTAGCTTGAATAGATATCTGTATGCCATTGTTTATTGCAGCATGATTTACAGAAGCTAAGACATGGAAATCAACCTAAGTGTCCTATATTTTTTGCAAAAGTTTATCTGTAAGTCCTTTGTCCAATGGAAAAACTGAATTGTTCAGACAGTCTTGTTAAGAATACTTTTCCAGACATATCTCTTCCATACATTTTCTCATAGTCTGTGGCTTTCCTTTTATTTTATTAATGGTATCGTTTGAAGTACAGAATTTAAAACTTTAGTGTAATTCATAACTTTTATTTCCTTTTTTGCTCATGCTTTCTGTGCCCTATGAAGATTTTGCTTATACAAAGATATCACAAAGATACTCTTCTTGGTTATCATCTAGAAGCTTTATTTAGGTTTCATATTCTATTAGAATGGATTTTTAAAATACATGGTATGAAGTGGGGATCAATATGTATTTATTTCCATGTGCATTTTCAGATCTTACAGACCATTTCTTCAAAGGACTATTCTTACCCGTGATAAATTACTTTGTATTCTGACTAAACTCAATTATCTATTTTGTGGGTACATTGTTGAACTCAGTTCTGTGTTTGATGTGTATCCTTATTGCCAATATCACACTGCCTTAATTACTATAGTTTTTAGAAGTCGTGGAAACAGTATAATGTAAGCCCTTCAATTTCATTTTTCTTCAATATTATTTTATCTATTCTAAGTCTTTTGAATTTCCATATAAATTTTAGTGTGTGCTTATTAGTTTAATTATGTTAGAATTTTAATGATGATGACATTGATCAGTTTGAGTAGAATTGATATATTAAAGTAATACCAATAATATTGAGTCTTCAATTCACAAACATGGACTCTCTCCATTTATTTCTTTAGAGCTTTAATTTATGACATTATTTTAAAATTATCTGTTATAGTTCTCGAAAAGTTTTATGTTTCTTTTATGATATTTTAATGGTTGTTTTTAAGACTTAATTTTTTAATAGTAGTTTTAAGTTCATGACAAAATTGAGAGAAAGGTAAAGAGATTTCCCATTACCTTCTTATCCCCCATGTGGATAGACTACCTCAAGGGGATATAGTTGTTAAAACTGATACCTATATCAACACATTTTAATCATCTAAAGGACACACTTTACATTAGGGTGTATTTAGAGTATTGTAAATTCTGTGGGTTTGAAACAGTGTGTAATGACCCTCATTCACCATACTACTATGTATGATACTGTAAGTATCATACAGAATATTTTCACCACCCTGAAAATCCTCTCTGCTTTCCCTTTTGTATATTTCTTTTTAAGTATTTTATGATTTTTTGGATAACATGTAACTATTTTTTGAAAAAATATTAAATTGTTGCTGCTGCTGCTGCTAAGTCACTTCAGTCGTGTCCGACTCTGCGCGACCCCACAGACGGCAGCCCACTAGGCTCCTCTGTCCCTGGGTTTCTCCAGGCAAGAATACTGAAGTGGGTTGCCATTTCCTTCTCCAGTGCATGAAAGTGAAAAGTGAAAGTGAAAAGTGAAAGTGAAGTCACTCAGTCGTGCCCGACTCTTAGTGACTCCATGGATGGCAGCCTACCAGGC
This sequence comes from Oreotragus oreotragus, assembly GCA_006410675.1. Lineage (NCBI taxonomy): Eukaryota > Metazoa > Chordata > Mammalia > Artiodactyla > Bovidae > Oreotragus > Oreotragus oreotragus. The sequence continues at coordinate 558,311 of SJYX01018147.1, read as the reverse complement.
TCCTCCGTCCATGGGATTTTCCAGGCAAGAGTACTGGAGTGGGGTGCCATCATTACATAAATATTATAAATATTCATATATATACAATGGAGAAAAGGCAATCTCTTTAACAAGTGGTGCTGGGAAAACTGGTCAACCATCTGTAGAAAAATAAAACTAGAACACTTTCTAACACCACACACAAAAATAAACTCAAAATGGATTAAAGATCTAAATGTAAGACCAGAAACTGTAAAACTCCTAGAGGAAAACATAGGCAGAACACTCTCTGGCATAAATCACAGCAAGATCCTCTGTGACCCATCTCCCAGAGTAATGGAAATAAAAATAAATAGGACCTAATTAAACTTAAAAGCTTTTGAGCAGCAAAGAAAACTATAAAGGTGAAAAGACAGCCTTCAGAATGAGAGAAAATAATAGTAACAAAACAACTGACAGAGAATCTCTAAAATATACAAGCAGCTCATGCAGCTCAATAGCAGAAAAATAAATGACCCAATTGAAAAATGGGCCAAAGAACTAAACAGACATGTCTCCAGAAAAGACATACGTATGGCTAACAAACACATGAAAAGATGCTCAACATCACTCATTATTAGAGAAATACAAATCAAAACCACAATGAGCTACCATCTAATGCCGGTCAGAATGGCCACCAAACAATAAATGATGGAGAGGTTGTGCAGAAGCCGGAACTCTTTTACACTCTTGGTGGGAAGCAAACAGCCACTATGGAGAACAGTGTGGAGATGCCTTAGAAAACTGGAAATAGAATTTCCATACCACTCAACAATCCCACTGCTGGGCATACACACTGAGGAAACCAAAATTGAAAGAGACACATGTATCCCAATGTTCATTGCAGCACTGTTTACAATAGTTAGAGCATGGAAGCAACCTAGATGTCCGTTGCCAGATGAATGGATAAGGAAGTTGTGGTGCACATACACAATGGAATAGTACTCAGCTATAAAAAAGAACACATTTGAGTCAGTTCTAATGAGGTGGAAAAAACTGGAGCCCATTATACAGAGTGAAGTAAGTCAGAAACACCAATAGAGTATATTAATGCATATATATTGATTTGGAAAGATGGTAATGACCCTATATGCAAGACAGTAAAAGAGACACAGATGTAAAGAACAGACTTTTGGACTATGTGGGAGTAGGCGAGGGTGGGATGATTTGAGAGAATAGCACTGAAACATGTATATTACTGTATGTAAGATAGATGACCAGTACAAGTTTGATGCATGAAGCAGGGCATTCAGAGCTGGTGCTCTGGGACAACCCAGAGGGATGGGGTGGGGAGGGAGATGCGAGGGGGCTTCAGGATGGGGGCACACATGTGCACCCATGGCAGATTCATGTCAGTGTATGGCAAAAACTGCTTCAATATTGTAAAGTAATTAACCTCCAATTAAAATTAATTGATTAATTTAAAAAAAGGAACTTAAAGTGGTGAGAGCCATCATTCTTGCCTTTTTGCTGATATCTTTATATGCACAGTCGACTGGGCAGTTTTCTTGGGAAGGGCCTCACCATTCACCATGAGAACCTTTAAAATTAGAGTTTTTTCCCACATAATGGCTGTGGAGAAACTCAGAAATTCATACCAAAAGGAGGATTTGACACACTCTTGTTGGCTTAAAGGTGGGGGGGTGGGGGACAAATGAGAAAGTAGTTTAAAGGAAATGAGAGAAAATCGTAGCTGACAGCCAGCAAGGAGATAGGGACTTCCATCCTATAAATCTCAAGGAACTAAATTCTGCCAAAAAAGTGTGTGAGCCAGGAAGCAGAATTTTCTCCAAAGGTTCCAGGTGAGAACTTGTTCTAGCCAACATCTTGATTTCAGTCTTACGGTAACACTGAGCAGAGGACTTAATCATGCTGGATAGATTTCTGACTTGGAGAATTGTGAACTGTTTGGTGGATGTTATTTTCATTGGCCAAGTTTGTGGTCCTTTGTTATGCAGCAGTGGAAAACCAACGCACCAAGGATTTCACCCAGCTCAGTTTCCTTCTTTCTTGGTAATCTCCTTCAGTTTGTACTTGATTTTGGTTTCCCTCCAGGGCCTTCAAAGAGTGGTTGAGTGGAGTTCATGATTGCCATCTGTGGGAGTGCTAGTATAATAGAAACTACTCTGCCACTGCTAGAGCTTGAACTCTCCATATTAATTTTGGCTTTTCCTTCTCTTTAAAAATTATTTATATGGTCTTCATATTGTTGTTGTTGTTCAGTCTCTAGGTCGTGTTTGACTCTTTGTGACCCCATGGACTGCAGCATGCCTGGCTTCCCTGGCCTTCACTGTCTCCCAGAGTTTGCACAAATTCGTATCCATTGAGTTGGTGATGCCATCCAACCATCTCATTCTCTGTTGCCCCTCTTTCCTCCTCCCTTCAGTCCTTCCCAGCATCTTTTCCAGTGAGTCGGCTCTGTGCAACAGGCAGCCAAAGTATCGGAGCTTCAATTTTAGCATCAGTTCTTCCAATGAATGTTCAGGGTTTCCTTTAGGATTGATTGATTTGATCTTCTTGCTGTCCAAGGTTTATATTCAGTTCAGTTCAGTCACTCAGTCGTGTCCGACTCTTTGTGACCCCATGAATCACAGCACGCCAGGCCTCCCTGTCCATCACCAACTCCCGGAGTTCACTCAAATGCACGTCCATCAAGTCAGTGATGCCATCCAGCCATCTCATCCTCTGTCGGCCCCTTCTTCTCCTGCCCCTAATCCCTCCCAGCATCAAAGTCTTTTCTAATGAGTCAACTCTTCGCATGAGGTGGCCAAAGTACTGGAATTTCAGCTTTAGCATCTTTCCTTCCAAAGAAATCCCAGGGTTGATCTCCTTCAGAATGGACTGGTTGGATATTAAATGTATAGTATTTCATCCTGTTTAAGTACCATTCTGGTAGGCTACAGTGCATGGGGTCGCAAAGAGCCAGACACGACTGAGAGACTTCACTTTCACTTTTCACTTTTCATCTTATGTGAAAGCCCAAGAAAATCTGTCCTTCGTGGTTTGAACATTAAATTATGTGGCTTATAGAAAGTGCTAGGGAAAGAGAGGATACTTAATAATGGATGAAGACATGAGGATTACAATAGCTACTGATGTATTTGACATCTTGCTTTTCAAAAGTAAAATGCCAATTTACAGTTGGATTTTTTTTTTTTTTCTGAAGTAAGTCTTCTACATAACTAATCACACAAGGAGGGACANATATTATAAATATTCATATATATACAATGGAGAAAAGGCAATCTCTTTAACAAGTGGTGCTGGGAAAACTGGTCAACCATCTGTAGAAAAATAAAACTAGAACACTTTCTAACACCACACACAAAAATAAACTCAAAATGGATTAAAGATCTAAATGTAAGACCAGAAACTGTAAAACTCCTAGAGGAAAACATAGGCAGAACACTCTCTGGCATAAATCACAGCAAGATCCTCTGTGACCCATCTCCCAGAGTAATGGAAATAAAAATAAATAGGACCTAATTAAACTTAAAAGCTTTTGAGCAGCAAAGAAAACTATAAAGGTGAAAAGACAGCCTTCAGAATGAGAGAAAATAATAGTAACAAAACAACTGACAGAGAATCTCTAAAATATACAAGCAGCTCATGCAGCTCAATAGCAGAAAAATAAATGACCCAATTGAAAAATGGGCCAAAGAACTAAACAGACATGTCTCCAGAAAAGACATACGTATGGCTAACAAACACATGAAAAGATGCTCAACATCACTCATTATTAGAGAAATACAAATCAAAACCACAATGAGCTACCATCTAATGCCGGTCAGAATGGCCACCAAACAATAAATGATGGAGAGGTTGTGCAGAAGCCGGAACTCTTTTACACTCTTGGTGGGAAGCAAACAGCCACTATGGAGAACAGTGTGGAGATACCTTAGAAAACTGGAAATAGAATTTCCATACCACTCAACAATCCCACTGCTGGGCATACACACTGAGGAAACCAAAATTGAAAGAGACACATGTATCCCAATGTTCATTGCAGCACTGTTTACAATAGTTAGAGCATGGAAGCAACCTAGATGTCCGTTGCCAGATGAATGGATAAGGAAGTTGTGGTGCACATACACAATGGAATAGTACTCAGCTATAAAAAAGAACACATTTGAGTCAGTTCTAATGAGGTGGAAAAAACTGGAGCCCATTATACAGAGTGAAGTAAGTCAGAAACACCAATAGAGTATATTAATGCATATATATTGATTTGGAAAGATGGTAATGACCCTATATGCAAGACAGTAAAAGAGACACAGATGTAAAGAACAGACTTTTGGACTATGTGGGAGTAGGCGAGGGTGGGATGATTTGAGAGAATAGCACTGAAACATGTATATTACTGTATGTAAGATAGATGACCAGTACAAGTTTGATGCATGAAGCAGGGCATTCAGAGCTGGTGCTCTGGGACAACCCAGAGGGATGGGGTGGGGAGGGAGATGCGAGGGGGCTTCAGGATGGGGGCACACATGTGCACCCATGGCAGATTCATGTCAGTGTATGGCAAAAACTGCTTCAATATTGTAAAGTAATTAACCTCCAATTAAAATTAATTGATTAATTTAAAAAAAGGAACTTAAAGTGGTGAGAGCCATCATTCTTGCCTTTTTGCTGATATCTTTATATGCACAGTCGACTGGGCAGTTTTCTTGGGAAGGGCCTCACCATTCACCATGAGAACCTTTAAAATTAGAGTTTTTTCCCACATAATGGCTGTGGAGAAACTCAGAAATTCATACCAAAAGGAGGATTTGACACACTCTTGTTGGCTTAAAGGTGGGGGGGTGGGGGACAAATGAGAAAGTAGTTTTAAGGAAATGAGAGAAAATCGTAGCTGACAGCCAGCAAGGAGATAGGGACTTCCATCCTATAAATCTCAAGGAACTAAATTCTGCCAAAAAAGTGTGTGAGCCAGGAAGCAGAATTTTCTCCAAAGGTTCCAGGTGAGAACTTGTTCTAGCCAACATCTTGATTTCAGTCTTACGGTAACACTGAGCAGAGGACTTAATCATGCTGGATAGATTTCTGACTTGGAGAATTGTGAACTGTTTGGTGGATGTTATTTTCATTGGCTAAGTTTGTGGTCCTTTGTTATGCAGCAGTGGAAAACCAACGCACCAAGGATTTCACCCAGCTCAGTTTCCTTCTTTCTTGGTAATCTCCTTCAGTTTGTACTTGATTTTGGTTTCCCTCCAGGGCCTTCAAAGAGTGGTTGAGTGGAGTTCATGATTGCCATCTGTGGGAGTGCTAGTATAATAGAAACTACTCTGCCACTGCTAGAGCTTGAACTCTCCATATTAATTTTGGCTTTTCCTTCTCTTTAAAAATTATTTATATGGTCTTCATATTGTTGTTGTTGTTCAGTCTCTAGGTCGTGTTTGACTCTTTGTGACCCCATGGACTGCAGCATGCCTGGCTTCCCTGGCCTTCACTGTCTCCCAGAGTTTGCGCAAATTCGTATCCATTGAGTTGGTGATGCCATCCAACCATCTCATTCTCTGTTGCCCCTCTTTCCTCCTGCCTTCAGTCCTTCCCAGCATCTTTTCCAGTGAGTCGGCTCTGTGCAACAGGCAGCCAAAGTATCGGAGCTTCAATTTTAGCATCAGTTCTTCCAATGAATGTTCAGGGTTTCCTTTAGGATTGATTGATTTGATCTTCTTGCTGTCCAAGGTTTATATTCAGTTCAGTTCAGTCACTCAGTCGTGTCCGACTCTTTGTGACCCCATGAATCACAGCACGCCAGGCCTCCCTGTCCATCACCAACTCCCGGAGTTCACTCAAATGCACGTCCATCAAGTCAGTGATGCCATCCAGCCATCTCATCCTCTGTCGGCCCCTTCTTCTCCTGCCCCTAATCCCTCCCAGCATCAAAGTCTTTTCTAATGAGTCAACTCTTCGCATGAGGTGGCCAAAGTACTGGAATTTCAGCTTTAGCATCTTTCCTTCCAAAGAAATCCCAGGGTTGATCTCCTTCAGAATGGACTGGTTGGATATTAAATGTATAGTATTTCATCCTGTTTAAGTACCATTCTGGTAGGCTACAGTGCATGGGGTCGCAAAGAGCCAGACACGACTGAGAGACTTCACTTTCACTTTTCACTTTTCATCTTATGTGAAAGCCCAAGAAAATCTGTCCTTCGTGGTTTGAACATTAAATTATGTGGCTTATAGAAAGTGCTAGGGAAAGAGAGGATACTTAATAATGGATGAAGACATGAGGATTACAATAGCTACTGATGTATTTGACATCTTGCTTTTCAAAAGTAAAATGCCAATTTACAGTTGGATTTTTTTTTTTTTTCTGAAGTAAGTCTTCTACATAACTAATCACACAAGGAGGGACAACTACAAAATGCAGAACACAGGACAGGGTAGCTAAGTTAAAGATGAAAGAATAGACTTTATAATATTACCATATGCATATTTGGTGCTGAATCAGTTCTCCAAAAGATATAATTGTCCCATTCTCCTTAGTTTGTGCATCAAAAGGAAGTCCTTTTGAGATGACTTATAGGGGTGGTTTCTGGACAGTTTTTTTTCTTTCCGTCTGTGCTTCAGTTTACATCTAGTATGTTTGTTCAGACCAGCAGACTGTGTTATCCAGTTTGTTTCCAGTATATAGCTGTCATTTAAATAATCTCAAAAGCTTTTTATCGTAGGTCTTTATCAAGTGCTAACTGGATTTGTAATTTTCCTAGTTTGTCACATCTTCCATAAATCCAGTTTTCTCTGTGTCCCAAGAGATGCTACTGTATTACTATTCATTGAAATAACATTTTCTTAGCATTCCTCTCAAGCCCTTTATTAATGTATATGCCTGGGTTATATTGTTGTAAAATGTTTCTGCTATTGATGGCTAACTCGCTCTATTTTTATTTTGATGGGACAATAAATAAAGGTACTTAATTCATATAAGCCTATAAATTAAATTCTCAAGAGGAAAGAAAATAATTTTAAATGCAGTTTACAATGTGGTAACTGGTAATCCACTTGCAGACAAGCCCGTTTAGTGGGATTGGATTGAATGAAAAACAAAAACAGTTTCATAACATTATTGTTTGTCATCTGTGCTGAATGGTTTTCATGATATTGAGCTATATGAAGAGATTACCTCCATTCCTACTGACCCCTTCTTTTCTCTCTTCTTTCCTCCAGAGAGTAACAGAAGAATTTTTCCTTTATTTTCCAAAATGATTCTATCTGTATAGTTGAAATGGCTTTTCTTTAAAAGGGAAGCAAAGAGTCTGAGCTGCAGTTATTAGTTGTTCTAAAAGTGTAGTTGTTGTTGCAAATCAAAGAAGCATCTCTCCTGAGTGTCTGTTTCCTTTCTTGAATGAATAATTTTCAGATTCCACTCCCCACCCCCAGTAGAAATAAAATTAACAGGAGAATATGAAAAGGACAACTGAATCGTTCTATTTTTAATAACTCTTCAAAAGTTTTTAAAAGTTGCTTCTATAACATCATAAAGATTTTGTCACCATTGGCCGCCATCAGAAGAGATTATTTTCAAATATTCCTCTTTGACCTCCACAAAGGTGCATTTTCTCCTTGAGAAAGCCACTGGCAAATTCAGCTAATGCAGAACCAGGAGTTCATTTGTTTAAAGAGTTGCAACTTTAGGGCTCAAATATAACACATCAGTTCTTCCAGTTAATTTCTGACAAGCTCAGGTGATGACTTTGATTTGTCGGATCATGTATCCTGTGGATGGTTACCTAAGAAACAATCTTTTTTCTTAGGTGTCTGCTTAGGAATTGTGATTCTTGCAGGCAATTCTGTAGAAGATTCACATTTTAAAATCTGAATGTAGAGGACTCATCCACATTCTTCAGAGCAAGCACAAGCCTCAAATTCTTCTTCCATTAATTTCATTCTGCAATCATTTTAAAAAACCTGGATATGTTTAAAATTTGTATGATCATTTTTTTCTCATCTGCAGTAAGATTCCAGTTAGATTATTTCTAAACCACAAATTCACAGTTTCATTTTCCCAGGATGCTTCTGTTTGATACATTTTACTCATCTATGGTAGCGTATACAGTAGTGTACCTGAGGCCACTATTCATGTACCATATTATCCTCATAACTGCAATTTTTTTACATGATAGTTTGTACATTGCTTTTATGAAAGCAATTAAGTTGATAATCCTATGGAGACAACTGAATATTCTTTTGCTCATCAGTGCATCATTATAATTGCAAACTTTTCATAGTGACCCAGTTTGCAGTGTCTACAAACCCGTAGGAGGCTGGGATCAAGATGAAGGCAGTGCGCCTGGAGGTGAGGATAAGGAGCACTTGCACAGAACCACAGTGACTGGTCACCTCACAGGGAATGGTTAGGGCTTGCTGATCTTGTGTCCCCAGTATCCTTACTGCATGCAGATGATGAAGAGCCTGGCCTGAATGGTAGCCCCTTGGATGGTAGTGGTTACCTCCATGGAGTGCTTAACATCTAGACCGTCATGTCTGTAGTAAAACCCAGTGGTGACAAGTGCAGCTTAAACCTGGTGCACTGGCCAGCATGGATCTACTTTTGTATGGACATAATCTTCAAAACATTGCCCCTGAGGAACACGCCTGAAACAAAGTCAGTGATCTCAGATTCTGTGAGAGCAAAGAGAAGGGAGAGACCACTTCCAGGGCCTTTATGTCCTTGACCAGGCAGCTCAGTTTGGTGACACACTGATGTCCTCTGCCGTGTCCTCAGCCATGCCGCCAAGAAGCCTTTCTGTAGCACCTTCCCATCATTCACTGTTACATGTTCTCTTGGAGAGGAAATGCAGAATTCTTCAAATTGGATGCTTTCTCATCTTGTACCTTAAGTCAGAGCTAAAGTTGGGGAGTATACACCAGCAGTATAGTTTTCGTGGCCGTTGCTTTCACTGAGTTTAGGTAGTTTGAACTGATGAACAGAACAAAGAAGGAAATGTTATTTATATATTGTTTCATTCTGGTTTTTTATAATGTCCTTAATTCATTTCAGAATAACATTATAGTTATATCTGGGAGACAGCTTTTAAACACACAAAAAAATATGTATAAGATGATATTGTCTTATATACTTATGTATCATTTAATTTCAAAAAAGAAACTCTAGTCATTTGAGGATGCAGTTGAGCAGGCACAGTCTGTTCAATAGTCAAAATTTGATGAATTTTATAAGCTTTGAAAAGATCTTTTCATGTACAGTAAAATGACATCATTCTTTTTCTGGCTCCTATAAAATTGGCTTATCTTTTGTCAGCAGAATGACTGAAGTCTTGCTTCCTGTTTATAAAGCTAGAGTTTATTATCCTGAAAATTGTATTACCAAGTATAGCCTTTAGGATATGTTTCATTGCAAGAAAGAGAAAACATGACCAGAACTGTCTTAAAGAATGAGAATAATTGTTAATTGCATAATGAGAACCATGGATGAAAGTTCTACTAGCAATTAATTCAACAGTGTTTTCAGAATGAAAGTTCTGTACATCTTTCTGCTAGACTTTTGTCCTTAGACTTGTCCCATAATGATTAAAAAGACACTATTACTCTAGACACTTAGTTTTTGCCATCACTTCATGGCAAGTAGATGGGGAAACAATGGCAACAGTGATAGACTTTATTTTCTTGGGTTCCAAAATCACTGCAGATAGTGACTGCAGCCGTGAAATTCAAAAATGCTCCTTGGAAGAAAAGCTATCACCAACCTAGACAGCATATTAAAAAGCAGAGACATTACTTTGCCAACAGAGGTCCATCTAGTCAAAGCTATGATTTTTCCAGTAGTCATGTATGGATGTGAGAGTTGGACCATAAAGAAAGCTGAGCGCAGAAGAATTGATGCTTTTGAACTGTGGTGTTGGAGAAGACTCTTGAGAGTCCCTTGGACTGCAAGGAGATCAAACCAGTCCATCCTAAAGGAGGTCAGTCCTGAATATTCATTGGAAGGACTGATGCTGAAGCTGAAGCTCCAATGCTTTGGCCACCTGATGTGAAGAACTGACTTATTGGAAAAGACCCTGATGCTGGAAAAGATTGAAGGTGGGAGGAGGAGGGGACAACAGAGGATGAAATGGTTGGATGGCATCAGCAACTCTATGGACATGAGTTTGAGCAAGCTCCAGGAGTTGGGGAAGAACAGGGAGGCCTGGCTTGCTTCAGTCCATGGGGTCACAGAGTTGGACACGACTGAGTGAGTGAACTAACTAATTACTTCAGACAAGTTAAATGAGAGTCACGGTGGGGGAGTGAAGGAGTCCAGGCATTGGTCCACTTAGAATGCATGGTGATTCTGTCCTGCAGCTTGCCAGGACTGAGAACAAAGTTATACCAAGTAGGATTCACACTGGGAATTATAAACCCAGCTACCCTGGCCATTCAGTAGCTGAAGAAAGCAGTTCTTTTAGCAAGGAATAATGGAGAAGAATTTGGCCAATATTGTCTGCCATGCTACAGATGATTTAATGTGCAAAAAACAAACAATGCATTTTGAATTCATGTGTGATCATTATTATCACTTTAAAAAGCTGTATAGATTGTTCTTACCCTTTGCCTTAGAGACAAATCTTTAGATAGACAGTTTTTATTAACCCAGTGAACTGCAGTACAAAAAGAATGTTTTGGTTAGGAAGGAGGCAAGAGTATTTAAAGCATACTTTCAGGCATTTGATGTGTAGATAAATATCAGTCTTTTAAGTAATTGTAAAGAAATGATCTGTGTTGCCTTGTCTAAGGATTGTAGTCAACTCTTGATCAATCAGAATTGAGTCTTTTCTTCATGGGTTATATAACATGTGCTCTTTGTTGTGACTCTCTTGTTTTTTAATTTTTAGGTGCATTCTGCCTTCACCAGCATGTGCCAGAACAGAATTTATTATTATCCCATCTAAACATTCTGTTGCTTAATGGCATTGCCATTTTCTAGATAAGACACTTTACTTATAGCATCTTTGACAAGCAGGTTTTCTCTTCTCTCTAGTTCACAGTAGTGTCCTTCTGAGTCGCTGTTTTGTTTTTGACTGTGAAGTACCACCTTAAAAAGTCCTCGCTCTCCCTCCCTCTGCTCGCAATATGTTTTTCAGTCTATTTAGTTTATTCCTAATGGTGCTTCTTAATCCTAAAAGGGGTCATGTCCTTTTTGCATTGCCTTATCTCCTCCTTATCTACAGAATAAAAATTCAAACTGTTAGATTTTTTTCCCAAGCACTATCTAAAAATATTTCCCATCTCACATACTCTGCTTTATACTATGATGTTGATGCTCCTCCCATGAAGAGGTGGAATCTATATGTCCCTTCATTAGAATCTGGGCAGATTTCTGATGGTGGTAAGACACTAATGTGACCACCTTTTGTGACAAGTCATAAAGAGTGTTAGGGCTTCTAACTGTACCTTTGGGACACTCCATGTTGGAACCGAAGTTACCATGCTGTGAGAGAATCCAGCCAAAACCTTCCCTGCAGACCTTGCTAAACTCCCACCAGCAATTTGCTGCCCTGAGTGATCTTAGAAGTGGATCCTTCCCCCAGTTAAGCTCCCCAAGCTGATCTTTGTAGACAGAAATGAGCTATCCCTGCCAAGTCCACCTATATTGGAAAATCATGGGGGAAGAAAAAGGTTTGTTATTTAGTCACTAAGTCATGTCTGAGCCTTTTGCAACCCCATGGACTGTAGCCCACCAGTCTCCTCTGTCCATGGGATTTTCCAGGCAAGAATACTGGTGTGGGTTGCCATTTCCTTCTCCAGGGGATCTTCCTAATTCAGGGATTGAACCAATGTCTCCTACAATGCAGGTGGATTCCTTACCACTGAACCATCTGGAAAGCTCAAGAAAAAGGTTANAGTCTCCTCTGTCCATGGGATTTTCCAGGCAAGAATACTGGTGTGGGTTGCCATTTCCTTCTCCAGGGGATCTTCCTAATTCAGGGATTGAACCAATGTCTCCTACAATGCAGGTGGATTCCTTACCACTGAACCATCTGGAAAGCTCAAGAAAAAGGTTACTTGTATTTAAAGTGACTAGATTTTTCTTTTTAAAATCAGCTTTGATGAAGTATAAGGTGTATAATTTTACAATAATGTTTGGTATACAATTCAGTGAATTTTGATAAATATTTACAGTCTTTTCATTACTTAACAGAATCAAAATAGAATAAATCGTTTTACAAAGTTCTGTTGTATACCTTAGCATTTAATTCCCTGTCACTATCCTCAGTCCCTGGTAACCACTAATCTATTACTAGAGTTTTGCCTTTTCCAGAATGGAAAATTGGTTTCTGTACTCCTTGTTAGCTATTATGAATATACCTGTTATGAATATTTCAAGTATAAATCTTTTTTAGACACCAGTTTTCACTGGTAAAGAATGGGATTTTTGAGGTATATGGTAGTATAGGGGCTTGCTATATGGCTCAGCAGGTAAAAATCTTCCTGCAATGCATAAGACACACGAGACTCAGGTTCAAACCCTGGGTTGGGAAGATCCCCTGGAGAAGGAAATGGCTGCCGTTCCAGTATGCTTGCCTGAAAAATCCCATGGACAGAGGAGCCTAGTGAGCTACAGTCCAGTGGGTTGCAAAGAGTCAGACACGACTGAGTGGCTAAACACAGCACACGTGGTAGTATATGCCTAGTTTTTTAAACTGTTTTCCAAAGTAATTTTTCCAGAAGTGTGTGGGACTTTTAGTTTCGCTGTGTTTCTGCTAGTTCTTGTTATTGCTCTTTATTATTTTTTTTAAGTACACCAATTCTCATGGTTGTAAAGGCAACTCATTCATGTTTTAATTTGCACAGACTTAATGACTAATAATATTCACATCCTTCATGTGTTTGCCATTTCTGTCATGTTAAAAAAAATGGGTTGTATATCTCTTTAATACGATTTCTTATATATAAGGTTGGCCAAAAAGTTCATTTGAATATTTGAACCCAATATTTGGGATGGGCTTCCCTGGTAATGAATCTGCTTGACAATGCAGGAGATGTGGGTTTGATCCTTGAGTCGGGAAGATCCCCTGGAAAAGGAAATGGTAACCCACTCCAGTATGCTTGCCTAAATATTCCCATGGATAGAGGAGCCTGGTGGGCTAGAGTCCATGGGGTTGCAAAAGAGTCAGATACAATTTAGCAACTAAACAACAAGAACAACAACAAAATATTTGGGATATGTTTCCTATCAGGTAAATAGTAATGTAAATATTTTCTCCTATTCCCTAGGTTGTTGTCTTTTCACTTTCTTGATGAAGTCTTTGGAAACACAAAGTTCATAATTTTGGTCAAATACAGTTTATCATGTTTTTCTTTTGTGGTTCATGTCTTTTGTGTTTCTTCCAAAAAAAAAAAAAAATCCAAACCAAGCAAAACACAAATAAAAACTTTGCCTAAACAAGATAACAAGATTTTTCTCCTGTATTTTCTTCTAGAAGCTTTATATTTTTAGCTTGTGCATCTAGGGGTATGACCCATTTTGACTTAATGTACATGGTGTGTGGCAAATTTCATCATTGTTGTTTGCATGTGGATATCAAATATTTTCAGCTACATTTGTTTAAAAGGTCATCTTATTGAAATATCTTGGCACCTTTCTTGAAAATCATTTGACCATGTTTATATGGTTAGGTTTCTGGAGTATATTTTGTTCTGTTATTTTCTTTTGATTATGCGTCTCTCCTTGTGCCAATATCTATTCTCTTAATTGCTGTAACTTTATTATCAATCTTGAAATCAGTTAGTGTTAAGTTCTACAACATTTGTATTTTATTCAAAGACATTCTAACTATTCCAGATCTTTGCATTTCCATATATATATTTTATGATAAGCTTTTTATTTACTATGGAAAGGATTGCTAGAATGGAGATTATATTGAATATATTGATCAATTTACTGATAGTGACATCCTTAAGATATTATTTTTTCTCATTCTGTACGTCCATTTACTTAGTCCTTTTTGCAGTGTTTAGCAGTTTTCAGTGTATAAATCTTGCACACATTTTGTTGAATTTATTCTTTGCACCATTTGTAGTAGTCCAAATGGGGTTCAGTTACTAAAGAACACTCAAAGTGTGCAAAATTAGAATTTATTGCAAGGGAAAGATTCAATATAGCAACAAGATTAGAACAATAAAGATATGCATTGCAGCCAGAGTCTCCCTCATTGCAAGAGGTTTAGAAGAGCTGGACACGACCTCTGACTGTCCTCTCTGTTGATCATATGATCACTTTTTCTCTCAGATCAGGTGCCACTAATGTGTGCACAGAACCGTGTAGCCCCCACTGGAGCCTAGGCTTATATTACTTATACTCTGTTTATTAAGTAGGCATAATTTTTCCCATAACCAGCCCCAAAGGTAGAGCCTTCTATGGTTTTTCACTCAGACCAGATGGAAATCATCAGATTTCACTTAATAAACATTGTTGACAGTCTGGTACAGACTACCCTGAAACTCACCTTCAGCCTATCAGCACAAAGCAGAACTATCAAGCCATACATTTCTTATCTTGACAGGGATCAACGCCGTCCAGGTACATTTTTACGTTAGCAAAACAGCTCAGGCTAATTCCCAGTATGCTGTAATTGAACCACATTCCTAAACTTTTCTTTGGTCCTATTACAAAAGGTTATTCTAAAAAACGTCTATTTCCAATATATATTGCTTTTATATGTAAACAAAACATACTTTTTGTATATTGACCTTATATCCTGTGACCTTGCTAACTTGTTGCTTTTAATAACTTCTTGTAGATTTCATAGGAATTTTTACATTGAAAATCATGCAGTCTTCGAATCAGGGTAGTTTTTCTTCTTTCTTATAAATCTGTATGTCTTTTATTTCTTTTTCTTGCTTTGTTGCATTCACTAAGAACTCTAGTATAGCGTTGACTAAAAGTGATGACAGCATTCTTTCTGATCTCAGAGGTAAAACATCCATTATCTCAGCATTAACTAAGGTGTTGTCTCTAGGATTTTGTAGATATTCTTTATCAGGTTGAAGTACTCTTCCTTTTATTCCCAGTTTTTATCATGAGTGGGTATTGAATTTTGTCAAATGCCTTTTTTGCTTTCATTAAGACACATTAAGACAGTCATTTGGTTCCGTTGGTGGAGGCATGGGCGGGGTATGTTAGTCTGTTAATATGGTAAACTTGTATTGAATTTTGAATGTCCTAGAATAGACTCTCTTGACCGTGATTCTTTTTATGTATTCCTTTGTTCAATTTGAAAACATTCTCAAGGATTTTTGCTTCTGGGTTTATGAGACTCATGAGTCTGTAGTTTTCTTTTTTTGTGTAATGCCTTTGTCTAATTAGGGTATTAGGTTAATGCTTGACTACAGAATGATTTGTAGCATGTTTCTTCTTTAGTATTTTGCACTACTTTGTGTAGCATTGTTTCCCATTTCTTATGTTTGGTCTAACTCACCAGTGAAGCCACATGGACCTGTGAACTTTTTTTGTGGATAGGTTTTTAAACTACAAATTCTTTTTCTCTAATAAATATATAGCTATTCAGGTTATGAAATTTCACCATTCTATTTAACTTGCTGAATTTGTTGATATAGAATTTTTAGTAATGTTTTCTTGCTAACCTTTTACTGTCTGTGTGATCTGTATGATGTTTTCTGTCTCATTCTTGATTATGTGAGTTTTGTCTACTCTCTTTTTTCCTAGTCAGTTTTATTAACCTTTCAAAGAGTTTGCTTTCATTGGTTTTCAATAAAGACATTGTTTTTATATTTTTTGTTTTGTGATAGCAGGACTATCCTCGTCCCTCATAACCTTTATAGTGCAGATCCCTTCTGTTCTAGTTTAATGTGTACTGACTGGTGTTTTACTGCTTAACCTCCCAGCTGAATATGCTTTCTGGAACAACTATTGTTATTAATTTTTGTCATTTCCACAGAATCTTGATTTAAATTGGACTTGTAGTAGTGGATAAAGATCTTAGACTATGGCGTAAGTTGATTTAGTCTTCTGGTAACTAATTTATATAGAATTCAATAGTAAGTTAAAACAAAAAGGCATACAGAGAATTCTCATTATTTGGATGGCAAATTTAACCTTTTTTAAATATAAAATTTCCTTTATAATGTGGTTTGAGTATTTATATTTCATCATAATTTACATGTTTATTAATATGCTTTAGATAATTCTAGTCTCATTTTCTTTTGGTATATAAAAGGAGAAGGACTCTTTAAGTTCATTTGTCTGATTTAGAGATTTCTTTTAACCTCACTTCAAGGCTTTTTCCCATGCTGCAGTGAAGACGATGCAAAGGAATCCATACTAGGATTTAACAGAATAAATAAATGGTTTCTATTATGAAAAGAGCCACTCTAGGAAATGGAACTCTACCTAATAAACATGGGCTTACTTAGTACATTTACCACGTGACTGGAGTTATCACAATTTTGTTTGTAAAATCTCTCAGAATTTCCTCTGTCATTATCACTGCAACTCAAATTCTGGAAAATGTAAATACTTCCATTGTGCTTGGCCAACGGTAAGCAACAGTAGTGGTTATTTACTGACCTTTTCAGATATTTTTAGATGAGGAAAGGTTTAAATAAGTAAAGCAACTCTTTGATTTCTGATAAACGGTCTGGAGGCTGAAGAGCCATAGAAAGGGACTCATTCTGCATCTTGTGCAGTTTACTGTCCCTTTGTCTGCTTGCTCAGCCACTCCTTAATAATGATCCCAAGAGAGCAGACTCATGTTATAGCCTTCCTCTTATACCCATGCTAGAAATCTTAACTACTTCATCCTTGAACTAATCCCTGAAATTACTGTTTCTCTCAATTTTTATAAACAGTTTTTCTCGACTCTCTACTTCCACTTCTCCCTTCCATCTAATTTCTTTTGATATATTGTTGTCATTAATCTTGCTAAAAACATTGCAGTTATATCACTCTTTTGCTCCCCAAACTTTTACAGAATAAAATATTCTAAAACTCTTCATCCCTAATAATGCTTTTTCTAGTTTCACCATCTTGGAACACGGACTCATCCTCAGTTATTGACAATTTCTGTCATATTTTTAAAAATAGATTAGTAATATTTTAAACACATGAAGTGGCCCCCCTTAACTATTTTTAAGTATACTATTCAGTATTATTAAATACATTCACATTGTTGTGCAACCAGTCTCCAGAACCTTTTCGTCGAACTGAAATTCTATTTATTAAATAGTAACATCACAGTATTTGTCTTTTTGAGACTAGCATATTTCATTAAATATTAACAAAAAATCCCCCAGTTTTAAAAAAATATTTTTTAGCTTTTTTAGCAAAGTAGTACATACTCAACTAATAAGGAAAGCTAGTAAAAATGTATATGAGTGTTTATAAATGAATGTTTTATAAATGAAATGTGAATATTTCATTAAGTTCAGTAATTTATGTCTAGAATCCAGAGCCCTGTCTTTCCTATGATACATTGTATTTCAGCCACCAGAAATAGTTGTGAGGAATAAAAATTTATTTACTTAATGTAGTTTCCTAAGCTACCTTACAATTTTAGGGGTTACTGGGTACAAAGATAACTGAAGAACGTGGTACCATTCATAGTTGTAAATGAATTATATTATACATTTGTAGGGAGAATGAATTACATTCTTTGTATACAATAAAATTATATAAAATATTGAATTTATAGTTCAATAAAGTGAATTATATTATCGATTTGATAAGTGGAGAAGGTGGTACCATTCATAGTTGTAAATGAATTATATCATAGATTTATAGGTAGTGAATTTTTTATGGCCAGGGTAATAAACACTGATGATGATATTTTAAAAACTTGCATTGTGTTTGCAGTTAGTGAAATGCTATAGGAATGTGACTTACGGCTGTAGTTTGTGTATGGCAAAGAAATCTTACTTTTAAAGTTATACATTAAAAAATATTTATGCTCCAGGGAATTCCCTGGCAGTCCAAATGGTTAGAACTCCATGCTCTCACTGCCAAGGGGCCTGGGTTCAGTCCCTGGTCGGNATAGTTGTGAGGAATAAAAATTTATTTACTTAATGTAGTTTCCTAAGCTACCTTACAATTTTAGGGGTTACTGGGTACAAAGATAACTGAAGAACGTGGTACCATTCATAGTTGTAAATGAATTATATTATACATTTGTAGGGAGAATGAATTACATTCTTTGTATACAATAAAATTATATAAAATATTGAATTTATAGTTCAATAAAGTGAATTATATTATCGATTTGATAAGTGGAGAAGGTGGTACCATTCATAGTTGTAAGTGAATTATATCATAGATTTATAGGTAGTGAATTTTTTATGGCCAGGGTAATAAACACTGATGATGATATTTTAAAAACTTGCATTGTGTTTGCAGTTAATGAAATGCTATAGGAATGTGACTTACGGCTGTAGTTTGTGTATGGCAAAGAAATCTTACTTTTAAAGTTATACATTAAAAAATATTTATGCTCCAGGGAATTCCCTGGCAGTCCAAATGGTTAGAACTCCATGCTCTCACTGCCAAGGGGCCTGGGTTCAGTCCCTGGTCGGGGAACTAAAATCCCACAAGCCTCTGTGGCATGGCCAAAAAAAAAAAAAAAAAGCTCCAGTTGAAACTTTTGTTACAAGTAAGTTTTCTTTTGGACTGGCAGTCCGCAGGATCTTCCTGTGCAAATTCAACAGTTATTTTATTATTCTGAAGTTTGGGGTTCCCATGGAAAATTTAGGTAGAAAAGTAAATTTAAAAGTAAATCCATATAACACTTAGTAAAGCTAGTTTCGTGAATAAAGGGATCTTTACTTTCTTTAAAGCAGTGGTAGTGATGCTGGTTCAGAGAAAGCAATGGCACCCCACTCCAGTACTCTTGCCTGGAAAATCCCATGGATGGAGGAGCCTGGTAGGCTGCAGTCCATGGGGTCACTAAGAGTCGGACATGACTGAGCGACTTCACTTGTACTTTTCGCTTTCATGCATTGGAGAAGGAAATGGCAACCTACTCCAGTGTTCTTGCCTGGAGAATCCCAGTAATGGCGGAGCCTGGTGGGCTGCTGTCTGTGGGGTTGCACAGAGTCGGACACGACTGAAGCAACTTAGCAGCAGCAATGTTTTTATGATTCATCCATGTTGAAGCATGTGTCAGTTTCCTTACTTTTTAAAGCTAAATATCAGGTCTCTTTTTAAGACCAGGTTTTTTTCTAATAGGAAGAGGGTTGAAGATTTTAGAATATTAAATATGTGAGAAGAATTACTATAGTTAGAAGATAGGGTGGTAGGGGGAAGATTCTGAGGCTTCTGAAACTTTAAACTTTGCCTGTCCTACTTATATAGGGTAGCAGAATATGCTATCCCAAAACATGCCATGGGAATGTAAGGATTATTCTGAGTCAAGGGCATGTAAACGGCAGATCCGAGGCCATTCTGACCTTTTTCTTCTTGAGAGCAAGAGGTAAACTCTTATGTCAAAGGTACCATCCTGGTACCAGATGAAAGGAAACCATTCTTACTGTTAGAGAGTGGCAATCTGTGTGAACAGACCTTGTTACTCACTCTCACCTTCCTACTCACTTTTCCACAATTAACTGCTCTAGCCCAAATCCTTTGTCTTGTTTTCACAGTTTACTACTTTGTTTAACCCCATACATGATCTTTGGGCCCTAGCTACTTTGGGTCTTTATTTTCCTTTTGACGGCTTTCAGAAAGATACAGAAAAATTACTAAATAAAATTTAGGTGTTTTTCTTCTGTTACTGTGTCTTATGTCATTGTTCTTAGGCCCAGCTGGAAAGAGGGTAGAGGAGGAATTTTATCCTTCCATTCAATCTTGTTTCCTGTTTACTGAGTTTCTTCTAGGTATTAATAATGCCTGGGTTTTCAAATTTTTTTTAAAAATTAATTAAAATCTCATCTCAGAGCATGTTTACTTCTAATTAATAAGCATGTGTGTGTATTTAGTTGCTAAGTCATGTCCATCAGGCTTCCCTGTCCTTCATTATCTTCACTTTAATAGGTATACAGTTCAATAATGTTATCTACTATTTTAGGAATCACCTTTTCTTTGCAGTCTTTTAATATTTGTTTTTATTCTTTTCACTGAAGAGCTGTTAAAACTGAGGATCCTATTTGTAGGGCAGAAATACAGATGCAGACACAGAGAAGGGACTTGTGGACACAGTGGGGGAAGGAGAGGGTAGGACGAATTAGGAGACTAGCATTGAATTAAGAGAATAGCATTGAAATATATACATTGCCACGTGTAGATGGTGGGAAGTTCTTATATAATGCAGGGAGCTTAGCCTGGTGCTTTGTAATGACCTGGAGGGGTGTGATGGGAATGGGTAGGAGGCAGCTTCAAGAGGGAGGGGACACATGTATACTTACGGTTGATTCATGTTGTCATACAGCAGAAGCCAGCACAACATTGTAAAACAATTATCCTCCAGTTAAAAAAAAAAAAAAAACTAATGGAAATGTCTTTTTGGACTCATGATAACCCAGATGACCTGAAAAATAAATTATTTCTTTGGAGTTCTCTTAGTCATAGATAAGCATGTGGGTGACAAAGCTTGCTTTACTTGTTATATAATAAATATTGTAAAAAGTTCAGCCTTTGATTTGGACAGAGCTTTTCACCCCTACTTATCGTGTAATAAAACAATAGTCTCCTGAAAGGGTTAGTTCTTGGCCTCCTTGTACAGGAACTATCCTAAGAAATTTTGGGGGACAAATCTGATCACTTTATACTTCCAGAGTATGCCCTTGTCTTTTCCTATATGTGAATTCTAAGCTATTGTAAGCTACTAAGTGCTTTGCAGTATGATTCAAATCTGTTTCATGTCCTGTTTCTTGCCAGACTCCCAATTCCCTCCCTGCTCACTTTCATCCCTGCCTTCATCTCCACAAAATGACTTAGAATTCTCCAAATGTGGCCTACACTTTCCCTAGCCTAGCAAATAAGATTCTCCCTGCTTAGAATACCCTATTCTTGTTTCTCTGTATCTGGTGAAATCTATCTGATGGAAGCCTCTGTCAGAGTTTCTTATCTGAACCTCAGAACTCAATGATTTAAGTGACTGTTTCTCAGTTTTTTAAAGATAGTGTGTGAAAAAAAAAGATGGTGTATGAAAATTGTCATTCTAGATATATACGGACAAAGTTAATTTATTACCTTCAATAGATGCTTTAGGGTATTAGGAATTAATTTTTCTTTTGAGAGACCTCCATCCCCTGCCCTCCCTCCTCCC
>SJYX01018147.1:514253-530939 GCA_006410675.1 Oreotragus oreotragus | reverse complement strand
GTTATTGATATTTCTCCCAGCAATCTTGATTCCAGCTTGTGCTTCATCCAGCCCAGCATTTCTCATGATGTACTCTGCATATAAGTTAAATAAGCAGAGTGACAATATACAGCCTTGATGTACTCCTTTCCCTATCTGGAACCAGTCTGTTGTTCCATGTCCAGTTCTAACTGTTGCTTCCTGACCTGCATACAGATTTCTCAGGAGGTAGGTCAGGTGGTCTGGTATTCCGATCTCTTTCAGAATTGTCCACAGTTTATTGTGATCCACACAGTCAAAGGCTTTGGCATAGTCAATAAAGCAGAAATAGATGTCTCTCTGGAACTCTCTTGCTTTTCGATGATCCAGAAAATGTTGGCAATTTGATCTCTGGTTCCTCTGCCTTTTCTAAAACCAGCTTGAACAGCTGGAAGTTCACAGTTCACGTACTGTCGAAGCCTGGCATGGAGAATTTTGAGCATTACTTTACTAGCGTGTGAGATGAGTGCAATTGTGCGGTAGTTTGAGCATTCTTTGGCATTGCCTTTCTTTGGGATTGGAATGAAAGCTGACCTTTTCCAGTCCTGTAACCACTGCTGAGTTTTCCAAATTTGCTGGCATATTGAGTGCAGCATTTTCACAGCATCATCTTTTAGGATTTGAAATAGCTCAATTGGAATTCCATCACCTCCACTAGCTTTGTTCATAGTGATGCTTTCTAAGGCCCACTTGACTTCACATTCCAGGATGTCTGGCTCTACGTGAGTGATCACACCATCGTGATTATCTGGGTCATGAAGATCTTTAATTATATTAATAATTTTATTAGTTATTAGGATTGATTACTTATCCATCCTAATCCCACAGATTTAAAGTGGCTTAAAAAATACTTGTAAATGTAACAAAGTAGAAAACATCAGGCAAAGTATAGATAGAATAGAAATTTAACATACAGGTCATGCAAGGTTTCACATGGTTATTATTATGGATCAGAAGTTTGACTCTCAGATCTTAACTGCCAAAAGTAAAAGGAAACAGTTTTTCCCTACAGAGAGAATTTTCTTCTACCCTAAAAAAATGCAGCTTTTCCTTGCAATTCAACAATTGTCCCACAGTACATAAAAGTATTATAATACATTTTATATGGCAATTTTCAATACCTATCTTAAGTAAATTGGAGAGATGATGCCAGGGTAAGATTAGGCATGGCGACTCTGTCTAAACCTATAAGATACTCATACACATTCACATTTGTGCCTTCCCTCTGTGTGCCGCCCCCACAGCCCCCCCAATGCTTGCATACTTCTCTGAGTACAATGGCGCTTACTTAGAATGTCAAGGTATAGCAGCTGTTTTCTGACAAAGCAGTGAATTACAACTTACCATTCTTAAAATGGTTAGTTCATTCCAAAGTAAGTTAAAAATCATGCAGATGCTCTGCCTTTAGCTGAAAGAGCCTTACTCATATAAATAACTGATATAAATAACTGATATAAATGCTCATATAAATAACTGATAATAGTACTATTTTGATCAAATCACTCTGTGATAGTTTGTGGTCTTTATTAGGAAGTTTTGATGTCTAGCATCTTAGATTCAGAATTAATGAGGCAAATTATTAGTGAGTTTCATAATATGTTAAGTCCAGAAATCTTACTAGATGAGTAGAGAGTTAATTGCATTTACTAGAGAAAATTCCTGCAGTCCATGGGGTCGCGAAGAGTCGGACACGACAGAGCGACTTCACTTTGACTTTTCACTTTCATGGATTGGAGAAGGAAATGGCAACCCACTCCAGTGTTCTTGCCTGGAGAATCCCAGGGACGAGGGGAGCCTGGTGGGCTGCCGTCTATGGGGTCGCACAGAGTCGGACATGACTGAAGCGACTTAGCAGCAGCAGCAGAGAAAATTCACATCAGTTCAACCTGTTTGCTTGATTAGATTGAAATTAAATATGTTTGAAATTCAGTTCAGTTCAGTCGCTCAGTGGTGTCCGACTGTTTGTGACCCCATGAATCACAGCATGCCAGGCTTTCCTGTCCATCACCAATTCCCGGAGTTCACTCAGACTCATGTCCATTGAGTCGGTGATGCCATCCAGCCATCTCATCCTCGGTCGTCCACTTCTCCTCCTGCCCCCAATCCCTCCCAGCATCAGAGTCTTTTCCAGTGAGTCAACTCTTCGCATGAGGTGGCCAAAGTACTGGAGTTTCAGCTTTAGCATCATTCCTTCCAAAGAAATCCCAGGGCTGATCTCCTTCAGAATGAACTGGTTGGATCTCCTTGCAGTCCAAGGAACTCTCAAGAGTCTTCTCCAACACCACAGTTCAAAAGCATCAATTCTTTGGCACTCAGCTTTCTTCACAGTCCAACTCTCACATCCATACATGACCACTGGAAAAACCATAGCCTTGACTAGATGGACCTTTGTTGGCAAAGTAATGTCTCTGCTTTTAAATATGTTTGAAATTAGTTTTAGTTAAATCTTTTATTAGGATCATTGTTGAGTTATTAATGATTCAACCAAATCCTTCAAATTATTGTAAGGTGTAAATAATTCAAGTTTTTGGAGAAGAGCCAGTTTAGGATATGTTTTAAGTAGTCTTGGTCAGTAATAGCATACTAACTTGGAAATAGCTACATTGAGTCCTAAAGATTCATTTCATGTTTCACTAATACTTGTTTCTTTTGAACCTAACCACTTCTGTTCTTACACTGAGGCACTGTTTTGGCATAAGGAAGAAAATAATTTGAGAGATGGAACACAGTTATTATGCATCCTGTCAATATGTTTTCCCTATTTAGAGTTGATTTTTGGGTTTCTGTTGGGGGGGAGAATGATTTGGCAGTGTGGTGCAGTGTTTTTGTAACACATCACTAATCATGAGAGGAATTTGTTTTCTTAGAGCTTTCCCTTTCTCTTTTTTTCTTCCATTGTTGTGATTTTGTTTTCAGATTGTCTTCTTTTATTACTATGACTGTCTTTAGTCTGCATGGCTGTCCTTTTCCTTGCCTGTTTTGTTCTATATGTGCTGTCTCTTTTGTTCCTAGTCTTCCTTGAATCATGTCACATAACTTTTATTAACCCCCCTCCCAATTTTATTTCACCTTTCTCTGTACAAGATTACTATTTCTTTTTCGTAAAGTGACATAAGAAAATTCAGATTTTTTTCATAGAGATATTCAAGGGTAACTCTGTAACTTGGGAAAAAGGATTTAGGTTGGGATTTTGACTAATTTTAATTGCTTATGCGATTTGAAAGGGCTTCCCTCCTAGCTCAGTCAGTAAAGAATCTGCCTGCAATGCAGAAGACATGGGTTCGATTCCTGGATCAGGAAGATCCCCTGAAGAAGGAAATGGCAACCCCATCCAGTATTCTTGCCTGCAGAATTCCATGGACAGAGGAACTTTGCAGGCTCCGGTCCATGGGGTCGCAAGAGTCGGACACGACTGAATGACTTTCACTACTTCACTACTATGTGATTTGAAAGATGCATTAATTTTTTAGTGAAAAGTAATTTTCTTGGTTTCTATTAGACTGGTGCAAAAGTAATTGCAGTTTTGCATCATTGAACTTTGCTGTTTGATATTGGAATACATTCTTAATGTGGTATTGTTATACATCATTTTAATGTGCATTTCTCACTTTATGTTATTTTGCTAATGACTTGCTGTTTAGTTTATTTTAGACTAGGGAAATGATGTTAGAGAAAAAGCAAATTTGAGCAGTTTCCTTATTTGAGTTCAAAATGGGTCATAAAGCAGCAGAGACAACTCAGCGTCAACAACACGTTTGGCCCAGGCACTCCTAGTGAATGTACAGTGCAGTGGTGGTTTAAGAAGTTTTGCAAAGACAACAGCCTTGAAGATAAGAAGCACAGTGGCTGGCCATCAGAAGTTGACAAGGACCAGTTGAGAGGATCTTTGAAGCTGATCCTCTTACAGCTTCATGAGGAGTTGCTGAAGAACTCAGTGTCAGCCATGCTATGGTCGTTCTCTTCTTGAAGCAAACTGGAAAGGTGAAAAAGCTTGGTAAGTGGGTGCCTCGTGAGCCGACAGCAAATTTAAAAAAATGTTGTTTTGAAGTGTTGTCTTCTCTTATTCTATGCAACAACATTCACCATTTCTTGATCAGCTTGTGATGTGTGATTGAAAGTGGATTTTATAAGACAACCAGCAACAGCCAGCACAGTGGTTCAACCAGGGGGAATCTCCAAGCACTTCCTAAAGCCAGTTCAGTTAAGTTCAGTCGCTCAGTCGTGTCCGACTCTTTGCGACCCCATGAATCACAGCATGCCAGGCTTCCCTGTCCATCACCAACTCCTGGAGTTCACTCCGACTCACGTCCATTGAGGTGGTGATGCCGTCCAGCCACCTCACCCTCGGTCGTCCTAAAGCTGAACTTACACCGGATAAAGATCATGGTCACTGTTTGGTGGTGTGATGCCAGTCTGATCCATTACACCTTTCTGAATCCCAGGGAAACCATTACCTCTGAGAGCATGCTTAGCACTTCAGTGAGAACGACTCACGTCCATTGAGGTGGTGATGCCATCCAGCCACCTCACCCTCGGTCGTCCTAAAGCTGAACTTACACCGGATAAAGATCATGGTCACTGTTTGGTGGTGTGATGCCAGTCTGATCCATTACACCTTTCTGAATCCCAGGGAAACCATTACCTCTGAGAGCATGCTTAGCACTTCAGTGAGAGGAACCAAAAACTGCAATGCCTGCAGCCACCATTCGTCAACAGAAAGGACGCAGTTCTTCTCCACAGTGCCTGACTGCATGTTCACAACCAGCACTTCAAAAGTTGAGTGAATAGGGCTACAAAGATTTGCTTCATCCTCCATATTCACCTGACCTCTCAGCAACCTCTTCAAACATCTTGACAACCTTGTTCAGGGAAAACTCTTCCACAACCAGCAGGAGGCAGAAAATGCTTTCCATGGAATTGCCAAATCCTGAAGCATGGATTTTTATGTCACAGAAATAAACAAACTTATTTCTCATTGGCAAAAATGTGTTTAACAATTCCTATTTTGATTAATAAAGATGTATATGAGCCTAGTTATAATGATTTAAAATTCAGTCTGAGACTGCAGTTACCTTTGTACCAACCAATATTAATGTAATTTATTATTTTAAATATGCAGAGAAAAGATAGCAATAGATGTCCCATTGCAACACATGTATACTTTATTTAGTGACTTCTCTATCACAGGATTTGCTCAAGTAGAAACTTCATTTCAGTCTCAGAGAGGTTATCAGTTCAGTTCAGTTGCTCAGTTGTGTCTAACTCTTTGCGACCCCATGAATCACAGCACGCCAGGCCTCCCTGTCCATCACCAACTCCCAGAGTTCACTCAGACTCGCGTCCATCGAGTCAGTGATGCCATCCAGCCATCTCATCCTCAGTCGTCCCCTTCTCCTCCTGCCTCCAATCCCTCCCAGCATCAAAGTCTTTTCCAATGAGTCAACTCTTCGCATGAGGTGGCCAAAGTACTGGAGTTTCAGCTTTAGCATCTTTCCTTCCAAAGAAATCCCAGGGCTGATCTCCATTAGAATGGACTGGTTGGATCTCCTTGCAGTCCAAGGGACTCTCAAAGAGTCTTCTCCAACACCACAGTTCAAAAGCATCGATTCTTCGGCGCTCAGCCTTCTTCACAGTCCAACTCTCACATCCATACATGACCACAGGAAAAACCATAGCCTTGACTAGGCGGACCTTAGTCGGCAAAGTAATGTCTCTGCTTTTGAATATACTATCCAGGTTGGTCATAACTTTTCTTCCAAGGAGTAAGCGTCTTTTAATTTCATGGCTGCAGTCACCATCTGCAGTGATTTTGGAGCCCAAAAAAATAAAGTCTGACACTGTTTCCACTGTTTCCCCATCTATTTCCCATGAAGTGATGGGACCAGATGCCATGATCTTCGTTTTCTGAATGTTGAGCTTTAAGCCAACTTTTTCACTCTCCACTTTCACTTTCATCAAGAGGCTTTTTAGTTCCTCTTCACTTTCTGCCATAAGGGTGGTGTCATCTGCATATCTGAGGTTATTGATATTTCTCCCGGCAATCTTGATTCCAGCTTGTGTTTCTTCTAGTCCAGTGTTTCTCATGATGTACTCTGCATATAAGTTAAATAAGCAGGGAGACAATATACAGCCTTGATGTACTCGTTTTCCTATTTGGAACCAGTCTGTTGTTCCATGTCCAGTTCTAACTGTTGCTTCCTGACCTGCATAGAGATTTCTCAAGAGGCAGGTCAGGTGGTCTGGTATTCCCATCTCTTTAAGAATTCTCCACAGTTTATTGTGATCCACACAGTCAAAGGCTTTGGCATAGTCAATAAAGCAGAAATAGATGTTTTACTGGAACTTTCTGGCTTTTTCGATAGGCTCCCGCATTTGGAAAATAAACCACAGTTTCCTACAAACAATATTCGAAAAGTTTTTACATTAGTGACACTGTGGAGCTCTGAGAAGAGCATAAGCTTCAGTGTTTGAGATTATAAAATTGAGTTAGACGGGTCTGTGTTTAGAACCTGACTCTATCTCTTTTAGCAGGATACTTGTTTAATTTAATTCATTTTGTTTAATTCCTTTAAGATGCAGGAAATAGCTTAAAATGAAAGTTGTGAGAAGTAAATGAAATGTAAAGCATCTAGCATGGTGTCTGGCGGATGGCATCTGTAATTAGATGCTGCTGCTGCTAAGTCACTTCAGTTGTGTCCAACTCTGTGTGACCCCATAGACATCAGCCCACCAGGCTCCCCTCATCCCTGGGATTCTCCAGGCAAGAACACTGGAGCGGGTTGCCATTTCCTTCTCCAGTGCATGAAAATGAAAACTGATAGTGAAGTCGCTCAGTCATGTCTGACCCTAAGCAACCCCGTGGACTGCAGCCTTCCAGGCTCCTCCATACATGGAATTTTCTAAGCAAGAGTACTGGAGTGGGGTGCCATTTCCTTTTCCGTCTAATTAGCTACTGTTCTATAAAATTCTTAAAGAAAGGTTTAGTGACCTTCTGATTTACTGGTAAGTCTATCTGGGTTGGCACTTGTCATGTATTGGAACTTAAGACAAATTTCACAGTATCATGGCATGGGTTAAGAAATGGGCTTTATTGGAAACAGGGTACCTCTTACGGGGAAGATGCAGAATCAGCAAGGAGAAGGTAAGGCATTGGTTTCCTGTCATTTTGTTATTCCACACAGAGGGATGCCAGAGCTTTGACAGTCCACTCGATATAAAGCGTAGGCAGGTCTCCTGTCCTATGTATTTTTCTGTCTTACAGAGAAGAAGTGGTAGATCAACCTTATCCATGAATTGTCACACAGACAACTTGGGAATCAAACGGAATATAGTGGATGCCTGTAGTCATCTAAAAGTTCATCTGTCCAGCATGTGGCGACCTGAGCCCCAGGGGAAGTTGGGTTTGCCTTGCTAAGGGAAGAAGCTCTCATTTTGTCTCTCCTGCTGGGAGAAGGGGGTGAAGTAGTGATTCCACCTCACTGATGAGGTGCCCAGAGTGACTCCTGACTACAGTTACAGACAAGTTGTACTTGCATCATAGCCAGGGTCAATGAATCCATTTTCTCAATGACTAAGAGTCAAATGTGAAATATTATGTTGTTTATGTTGATGTTGGAATAGGTAACAGAAGAATGCCTTTCAGCATCTTTGAATGAATGTTGCTCTCAACAAAAATTGGTCTCGATTTGTCTAGTCTCAGCTCAGCTTCACAAATTATTGGTTGTCAGGCACTTACTTAAAGAATTAAACGGCCAGTAAGATGAAGTCCATATCCTCAGGGAGTTTGGCATGGTGTCTAAAGAGGAGTGAAATAAAAGTAGAAGAACTTTAAAAAAATATTTATTTATTTATTTGGCTACATCTGGTCTTGGTTGTGACACACAAAGATCTCTCCTTGTGGCGCAGGCTTCTCTATACCTAGTTGTGACATGCAGGCTTAGTTTGCTCCACAGTGTATGGGATCTTAGTCCCCCAAGCAGGGATCAGATCTAACCAGTGGTGGCCAGGAATTTCCTAGAAGTGGAAGAATTTCTTAAAAATAGAAGTAGAGTATAACAAAACCATGAAACATAATCACCAGAAGACTGAGGAAGAAAATGAGAGAATGTCTCAAAAGATAGCAAATGTTGAAACTTTTTATTTTCAAAACTTTAATTGGTACTACCAAATGAGGGCTTCCCTTGATAGCTCAGTTGGTAAAGAATCCGCCTGTAATGCAGGAGACCTTGGTTTGATTCCTGGGTCAGGAAGATCTGCTGGAGAAGGGATAGGCTACCCACTCCAGTATTGTTGGGCTTTCCTTGTGGCCCAGCTGGTAAACAATCTGCCTGCAATGCAGGAGACCTGAGTTTGATCCCTGGTGTTGGGAAGATCCCCTGGAGAAGGGAAAGGCTACTCATTCCAGTATTCTGGCCTGGAGAATTTCATGGACTGTCAAAAAGAGTCGAACACAACTGAGTGACTTTCACTACCAAAGAAAGTAATAAACAGCTGTTAACTGTATAATGCAAAATAATAAAGTATTTTATTATTTTAAAGATGAAAAGGCAAGAAAATACAGCATAAACTTATCTACATTTTTAAATTGTCTGTGTGATGGATAAATGCCACTTGCTGCTGCTAAGTCACTTCAGTCGTGTGCGACCACATAGACGGCAGCCCACTAGGCTCCGCCGTCCCTGGGATTCTCCAGGCCAGAACACTGGAGTGGGTTGCCATTTCCTTCTCCAATACATGAAAGTGAAAAGTGAAAGTGAAGCTACTCAGTCATGGCCGACCCTCAGCGACCCCATGGACTGCAGCCTTCCAGGCCCCTCTGTCCATGGGATTTTTCAGGCAAGAGTACTGGAGTGGGGTGCCATTGCCTTTTCCAAATGCCACGTAAACACTTTCAATAGAAAAATAACTTATAAACCAAGTTACAGAAGATTAAAAAGTCTGTGTAATACCAAATGTTAACTATAAATAACTAAAAAAATTGTCCTCTCTTCTGTTTTTGCTGCTCTTTGCCTTTAGGAAGAAATACTACATTGTAAGGCTCCCGTCTTTTTGGATGAGGACAGGGATCAAGGTCTTCTTTAATATAACCTCTTCCCATACAAGTCTGAGTGGAAGGAAAACCAATTTTCCCGAAATTCTCTCATGTGTTGGGTGGAATATAGTGAAATTGGTGTCTTGAGTGGGAAACCAACTTCATTCCTCTTTCTTCTGCTGGAAAATCTGCATAAAGATTTCATATTTCTTACATGTGTGTCCAAGCAGTTTTCTTCTCTCTTCCTTTTTCTAAACTGCCTCAATATAAGGAAAATTTTGTAAGTCAGTCTCTTTTTCATCACCTTAAAATATGGCTCCAAAAATGCTTTTTGTTTGACTTTATCTTGTTTTTTACTTGGAGTGTTTGTTTTTTTGGTAATAACAGACAGTTCCTTCTCTTTATCTGCCACCTGGGGGAAGCTATCCGCCAAACAGGATTCATACCATCTTCCAAACTATCATTCATTTTTCTTTCTCCATTTGGACTTTTTCTCCCTTCTCCTCTTCAGTTGTACAAGCATAGTTTCACTAACCAGTGTACACTCCACGTCCACTGTTTTTCTTCCTGCTAATCTTGACTGACTGCCATCCTTTGTGTCTACTACAGTAATACCATTTTATACTGAGAAAGGTCTGCACCTGGATCTATGTACTCCACTGAATATTTTCAAGGATATATCTTGCTTTTTTTGTGGAGACTTTGCTTTAGCAATTCTGTGTGGATTTAACTGAAGAACTGATGCAAGTTTACATGCTTCACAGACTGACCTGGTTTTTATCATTATAGACTCATGAGAATCAGCACCCTTTACATCATCAGAAAGATTATCTCCAAACTTCTATGTAGATGTAGAGGGATTTTAAGTACAGAATTTTCTTCCTTTATTTGTAACAGTGTTTCATTATCTAGAGATTACTGAAGGACTGGAAAAGATACTCCTGTAAACAGGGCTGTTCTGGGGAATCTTTGATTAACCTGCAGCTCACACTCAAGGCCTTACGTCTTGAGGAAGAGCCATTTCAGAATGGGCTTCAGAGACTCATGGAGAGTCACTTCAGTTCAGTCGCTTAGTTGTGTCTCACTCTGTGACCCCATGGACTGCAGCATGCCAGGTTTCCTGTCCATTACCAACTCCCAGAGCTTGCTCAAACTCACATCTATCGAGTCAATGATACCATCCAGCCATCTCATCCTCTGTCGTCCCCATCTCCTCCTGCCCTCAATCTTTCCCAGCGTTAGGGTTTTTTTCCAATGAGTCAGTTCTTCGCATCAGGTGGCCAAAGTATTGGAGCTTCAGCTTCAGCATCAGTCCTTCCAATGAATATTCAGGACTGATTTCCTTTAGGATAGACTGGTTGGATCTCCTTGCAGTCCAAGGGACTCTCAAGAGTCTTCTCCAACACCACAGTTCAAAAGCATCAGTTCTTTAGCACTCAGCTTTCTTTATAGTTCAACTCTCACATCCATACATGACTACCAGAAAGTCACTTGCCTAAATCTGATTTTAGAGTTCTGACTTTCTTGGCTTTTCTCTTAACACTGAATATCAGAAAATGGATCAGACAGATCCAGAGTTTTATCCATCCATCACATAGTCTCCATTCATGGAAGAATGACTGTTGAGTTGAAGAGAAAACTTTTTTCTTAATAAAGAGGCTTGGGGGTGCTTAACTTCATCTTCACTTTTCTTCCTCAGTTTTCTTCCTTTTGATTCTGCCTCCCAGTGGTTTCAGGGATACTGCATGTTTATCTTTATCAGTGTCTAATATCATCAATGCTATGCTGCTTGTGGATTCACTTGTATTTTTATTTATAAGTATCTGCTTATTAGAAGATGACTGGTTAATGATCTTGTTCATTTTAGCCCCAAGGTGAGGACGTTTGAAAAAGGTACCATCTTCAGATTTTGATCTAAGTTTCTTTGATTTGGAAGTAGAAGTGTTACTGAAAGGCCTTGTTTTCAAGTGGGTTATTTTCCTGGTCTCTAAAAGAGAAGAGGACAAACTTGTATTCCTTTTTTTTTTTGGTGATCTCCTTCCAGATAGTGGTAGAGTTCATCACCAAAAGGGCTCCTAGGGCCTTGAGATTCAGATTCTTCTTGAACGCAAAGTCCAGGTGTTTCAGCAGCAACTGTAGCTATATTATCAGGAGGATAACTGCTTTTTCCATGTGTTTTAGCCATTGGAGCTTGGCTCTAATCACAAGTGTCCGCCAATATAATTTCACTTCCATTAGGTTTATGTTATGGTTGAAGACTTTTGTACTTTTCTTAATTCATGTGCACACTCGAGTGCTCCAGTTTAGTTTGTGTATCCGACTTGGAGGTTTGTTTGTTTGTTTTGTGTATCAGACGTGGAGGTTTTCCTTTCTTCATAGCCAGTTAGCGCTAGAAAATGAAAAGGTTGTTATTGGTGAATCTAGAATAACATCTTCTCAGATTCACACTCAGTTGCTTGATGTGGTTAATCATTCTCAATTTTCTGCTGCAGCTGTTCAGAAAACTTTTTGTTTTCTTCCTGTATTCTTTTCATTCATAAGCTCTGTGATAAGTTTAAGATTCTGCTGCCCAAGATTTTCAAACTTTGCTGTTTCTTCCTCATGTGTTCTTCAGTTAGTGCACAGCAATCACATAATCCTGCTCTTAGCTGATCAAAAATTTTAATGGTTTCATGAATGACTTTCTGTTGTTCTCTCAGCTGTTTTTTTGGTGAAGAATTCTTGTAGTCTCTGTGGATCTAAAATTTGTTCCTTTTTCAGTCTGGTTACCTTTTTCAGTACTTTTACTTGTAAACCTTGTATTTCTTTACTACGATACTCCTTTCAGTTCAGTTAAGTTCCTAAATTGTGTTCAATTCTTTGCAACCTCATGGATTGCAGCATACCATATTTCCCTCCTCCACACTTCTACTGGTTAATGTTTTCTGACCTATGCAGGCCAGAAGTTTTCTTTAGCCAGTTTGAATACAGCTTGCAAGGCTGTGTCTAGATTCTCGAAAGCCCTGGCAGGCAAGCGGGCATGCTCAGAGACTGGAAAGAGACAGCCTTGTGCTTTTCTCCTCATTCCCTCACTAACCCACCAAAATGCCTGTGGCCACACCACCCCTCTCAGGGCAGCCCACACTCTGTAGGGCTAGGGGAGGGCCCGAGGGCCACAACCCCGCTCGCCTCTCCTGAGCCTTTTCAGTGTTGAATCTTAATTTAACTTTCCTTTTGGGGGAGAATTTCAAGCATTTTTTCATTGAAGTCTAATTAATTTATGATGTGATAGTTTCTGGTCTACAGCAAGGTGATTCAGTTATACGTGTGTGTGTGTGACGTGCTAAGTTGCTTCACTTGGGCCTGACTCTGTGTGATCCTATGGGCTGTAGTGTGCCAAACTGCTCTGTCCATGGAATTCTCCAGGCAAGAATACTGGAGTGGGTTGCCGTGCCCTCCTTCACAGGATATTCCTGACCCAGAGATCAAACCCGTATCTCTTAAGTCTCCTGCATTGGCAGGC
Source organism: Oreotragus oreotragus (assembly GCA_006410675.1). Taxonomy (NCBI): domain Eukaryota; kingdom Metazoa; phylum Chordata; class Mammalia; order Artiodactyla; family Bovidae; genus Oreotragus; species Oreotragus oreotragus. The sequence continues at coordinate 518,388 of SJYX01018147.1, read as the reverse complement.
AGGTTCTTTACTGCTAGCACCACCTGGGAAGTGTGTGTGAGAGAGAGAATGTATGTGTGTATATATATGTGTGTGTGTGTACATATATGTTCTTTTTTGTATTCTTTTTCATTATGGTTTATTAGAGATATTGAATATAGTTCCCTGTGCTATACAGTAGGACTTTGTTTAGACATTATATATATATATATATATATGTATGTGTGTGTGTGTATGTGTATATATGTATATATATATATATATAATAGTTTGTATCTGCTAATCCCAAATTCCTAATTTATCTGCCCTCTTCCCCTTTGGTGACGTAAGTTTGTTTTCTGTCTGTGAGTCTCTTTCTGTTTTTTAGATAAGTTCATTTATATCATTTTTTTAAGATTTCACATATAAGCGGTATCATATATTTGTCTTTGACTTATTTGACTTGAGGAGGAAATGCAACTCACTCCAGTATTCTTAACCTGGAAAATCCTATAGACAGAGGAACCTGATGGGCCACAGTCCATGGGATTGCAGAGTCAGATACGACTGAGCGACTAACAGTACTTGACTGACTGTGATGATCTTTGGATCTATCGGTATTGCTGCAAATGGCATTATTTCATTCTTTTCTATGTCCGGGTAATATCCCATTGTGTGTGTGTGTGTGTGTGTGTGTGTGTGTGTGTGTTCAGTTGCTCAGTCATGACCAACTCTTTCTGATTCCATGAACTGTAGCCTGCCAGGCTCCTCTGTCCATGGAATTTTCCACTCAAGAATACTGGAATGGGTTGCCATTTCCTACTCCAAGGAATCTTCCTGATTGAACCTGAGTCTTTTGTGTCTCCTGCATTGGCAGGTGGACTCTTTACCACTGATCACACTGGGCAGCCCCACTTGGGTGTGTGTGTGTCTGTATACGTGTGTGTGCATGTATACCACATGTTCTTTGTCAGTTCATCTGTTGATGGACATTTAGATTACTTTTATGTCTTGACTGTTGTAAATAGCTCTGCAGTGAACACTGCAGTGCCTGTATCTTTTCAAATTATATTTTCTCTGAATGTATGCCCAGGAGTGAGATTTTTGATAATACAATGACTAGCTTTAGTTTTTTTTTAAGGAGCCTTCATACTATGCTCCATAGTGACTGCACAAACAATGTAGGAGGGTTCCCTTTTCTCCACATCTTCTCTAGCATTTATTATGTGTAGACTTTTTCGTGGTGGTTGTGCTGACCAGTGTGAGTTGATACTGCAGTGTAGTTTTGATTTGCTGTTCTCTAATAATTAGCAGTGTTGAGCATATTCTCATGTGCCTATTAGCCATCTATGTATTTTCTCTGGAGAAATGTCTGTGTCATCTGTCTTTTTTTAACTGGGTTGTTATTTTGTTGATGTGTTGTATGGGCTGTCTGTGTATTTTAGAAATTAAGCCCTTGGCAGATGCAAGTTTGCAAATACTTTCTGCCAGCCCGTAGGTTGTCTTTTCATTTTGTTCATGATTTCCTTTGCTGTGCATCAAGGATATTGCTGCATAGGCTGTGACTGGAACAGTGAAAAGAAGAGTGATGTAAAAAAATTAAAAACGTTGCTTGGCTGTGAAGCGTCAGGAGTTTGGAGCTTAGTGAAAATTTTGTTTTCCTACTTGGGGAATTGTGGTTTATAGCAGTTTTTGGTAACTTAATTCAGAATGCTACATCTTAGTGTTATTCTTCAGTCACTAAGTCGACTCTCTGTGACTCCATGGAGGGCAGCATGCCAGGCATCCCTCTCCTTCACTGTCTCCCGGAGTTCGCGCAAACGTACGTCCACTGAGTTGGCGATGCTGTCTCACCGTCTCATCCTCTGCCACCTTTTCTCCTTTTGCCTTCGGTCTTTCCTGGGTGGCTAAAAAGTATTGGAACTTCAGCTTTAGAAATAGTCCTTTCAATGAATATCCAGAGTTGCTATTCCTTAGGATTGACTGGTTTGTTCTCTGTACATTCCAAGGGACTCTCAAGAATCTTCTCCAGCACCACAGTTCAAAAGCATCAATTCTTCGACACTCAGCCTTCTTTATGATCCAACTCTTACATCTGTACATGACTGTTAGAAAAGACATAGCTTTAACTATATGGACCTATATCAGCAAAGTGATGTCTCTGCTTATTAATATGCTATGTAGTTTTATCATAGCTTTCCTTCCAAGGAGAAAGCGTCTTTTAATTTCGTGGTTCCAGTCACTATCTGCAGTATTTTCTTGGATCCCATGAAAATAAAATCTGTCACTGCTTCTGTTTTTTTTCCCTTCTGTTTTTCATGAAATGACAGGACCAGATGCCATGATCTTAGTTTTTTGAAAGTTGAGTTGAAGCCAACTTTTTCACTTTGTTCTTTCACCCTCGTCAAGAGGCTCTTTATTTCCTGTTTACTTCTGCCATTAGAGTGGTATCTTTTGCATATCTGATGTTGTTTATACTTCTCTTTGCAGTCTTGATTCCAGCTTGTGATTCATTCCTGGCATTTTGCATGATATACTCTGCAAATGAGTTAAGTAAGCAGGTTGAAAATAGACAGCTTTGTCATACTCCTTTCCCAATTTTGAACTAGTCAGGTAAAATTCAGAATGTTACATTTTCATGTTACAGATTAATTAATGAAGTAGCAGGGACTTATTCTAAGATAAGAGAAAAACAAATAAATGGGCAAGAATCTGTCAAAACCTTTCAGTTGCTGTGAGACTTTTTAAAAATGTTTAAGTTAAAAAGGGCAGATTGAAATTATATTGATCACTGCATACTTAGCATGCAATTTGCCAGGACAAAAAAGTAAAAGTAATAAAGTAATGAAGGACAGAAAACTTTTTTCTAGCTGTTAGGCTTTTGAGAGATTTTTTAACAATTAGACGTCAGATTTAGTTGTATCTATGGTCCTGCTAAGAAAGACACTTTTTTAATACATCCCTTGAATGATTCCTTGTGTTTTAAAGAAAACCATTTGTTGTTGCCCAACTTTTGATTTCCGTTTTATGAAGTTTTTAAAAGTGTTCAGGAAAATTATGATTCTCAGAGGAAAGTATGGTCTCTGAGATGTTTCTTATATATTTTATTTGTTATATATGATATAAAGTGGGCTTTCCTGGTGGCTCAGCTGGTAAAGAATCAGCCTGCAATGTGGGAGACCTGGGTTGGGAAGATCCTCTGGAGAAGGAAATGGCTACCCACTCCAATATTCAGGCCTGGAGAATTCCGTGGACTGTATAGTCCATGGTTTCACAAAGAGTTGGAAACAACTGAACGACTTTCACTTCACTTCACTTCACTTCACTTCACTTCACTTCATGGTATAAAGGTAAGAACACAAACTAGGTGTTAAGGTCTTTTTGTTTGTCAATATAGGTAATTTTTAAGTATAATTGATTTATGATATTACCTTAATGTCAGGGGTACAACATANTTTCACTTCACTTCACTTCACTTCACTTCACTTCATGGTATAAAGGTAAGAACACAAACTAGGTGTTAAGGTCTTTTTGTTTGTCAATATAGGTAATTTTTAAGTATAATTGATTTATGATATTACCTTAATGTCAGGGGTACAACATAATGGTTCAGTATTTTTATATATCACAGAGTGGTCTCCACAGTAAATCTAGTTACCATCTGTCAAAAGTTATGGCTATATTATTGGCTATATTCCCTATGCTATACATCATGTCCCTGTGACATATATTATATAGCTGGACATTTGTACTTATTATTCCCCTTTATCTTTTTTGCCTAGCCCCTTCCCCACCACAGGATTTAGAATGTCAGCCCTAACTTTGCTAACATTGGTTATATGATCTTGAAATCCTCTTAACTTCTACAGATACATGTGTATGAGGTGTTTTTTCTCCAGGTGATTTTGACCTTTTGATCCTTTTTAGTTCTGTATTTAATAACAATGCCAGTGTTTTAAAATCATTATTGTGTTTTGCATCAGTTTAGTTCTGTCACTCAGTTGTGTCTGACTCTTTGCAACCCCATGGACTGCAGCATGCCAGGCCTCCCTGTCCATCAAAAACTCATGGAGCTTACTGAAACTCATGACCATTGAGTCAGTGATGCCATCCAACCATCTCATCCTCTGTTGTCCCCTTCTCCGCCTGCCTTCAATCTTTCCTAGCATCAGGGTCT